>ML299292.1:0-21898 GCA_005239495.1 Nicotiana undulata
GCGTCAACGAGAGAGCAGTTGGCGAACTCACTTGGTCGCCTCATAGACTTTTGCACGTTGAACATGATTTCCTCATCATTGATCCTCATCTTAAGCTCACCAGTCTCACAATCGATAAGGGCTCTGCCTGTGGCCAAGAATGGCCTTCCCAAGATTATGGGAATTTCTTCATCTACCCGACAATCTAAGATCACAAAATCAGCAGGGAACACGAATCTCCCCACTTGTACTAGCACATCGTCCAGTATACCCGACGGTCTCTTTACCGTCCTATCAGCAAGTTGCAATAGCATGGATGTAGGCCTGGCTCTACCAATCCCCAGTCTTTTATAGATAGCCAATGGCATGAGATTTATGCTAGCCCCCAAATCACAGAGAGCTTTGGCGAAAGCAAAGTTGCCAATAGTACAAGGAATTGTAAAACTCCCTGGGTAAGACAACTTTTCAGCAATAAGACGCGTCACCACCGCACTACAAGTTTGGGTAAGGGTAACAGTAGCTAGATCTTGGAAGTCAAATTTTCTGGACATCAAGTCCTTCATCATTTTAGCGTAGGCAGGCATTTCTTTCAAAGCATCAATCAACAGGATATCTACCTGTATTTGCTTTAGCATGTCCAATAACTTCTTATATTGTTCATCCTTCTGGTATTTTGCCAGCCTTTGAGGGAATGGAGCCGGTGGTCTTTTCTTTCCTGTTATCTGTTCTTTTTCTTTTTCAACCGCAACTTCTACTACCGGCTTTGAGATTTTCTCCAGTGCATTTTCAGCTTCACCTTGATTGCTGGATTTTTCTTCAACTGGTTGCGCTGTGACCTTTGTCAAAGGAGTCGCGTCATCAATTTCAATAGGCACTTGCACTAGCGTATCTGTCTGTGTGCTATCACGTACCATCTCTTGCTCCAAGTCCAGGTCTCTGCCATTGCGGAGGCTCACTGCCATTAGTTGTTTTGGGCCCTGGTCCCTTGGATTCACTTGAGTATTAGCGGGTAAAGTTCCATGAGGACGATTGTGCACTGCATTTGAAATCTGCCCCAGTTGTACCTCAATGTTTTTAATGGCTGAGTCATGGGCATCTACTCTTTCGCTGATCTTGGCAGTTGACCCAATCACTTGTTGCATCATAGTTTCTAACCTGGAAAATCCATCTTCATTTCTTTCCCCATGTTGCTGCTGAGGGGGATTATAAGCTTGTTGCTGAGCCTGGTTGTTGTATCCCTGCGATCGTTGGTAAGGTGCCATGTTACCCTGAGGTCTCATGGTACCCATGTTACCATTATTGTGTTGCAGGTGGGGTGGTCTGTAAGGTTGAACTTGCTGACCCCAATTCTGACCTCCCTGTCTCTGACCTCCATAATTAGACACATAGTTCATTTCTTCCGGATAAGGAGCTTGATTGCAGTCTGCATTCCAGTGATTACCCATAGGCTGATTTACGCAAGATGTGCATAATCCCCCATTGGTAGTGTCTACAATATGAACCTGCTGCTTCACGCCTGATTCTTCCACCTTCTTTGTGAGAATACTCATCTGAGTCATCAATGTAGCCATGTTCTCACTCATAGTGTTAGATGGGTCTAATGGCACTGAGTGAACAATTGGGGTGATAGGTGCACCCCTAGTGGTCCACCCTGAATTTTGTGTCATAGTGTCTAGTAAGCTCTGGCACTCTCTCCACGTCTTGCTGAGATATGCTCCACCTGCTGATGCATCTACGTTGGCTTTCACACTGTCAGCCAGCCCCATATAAAACCGTTGCCCCAACATCTGCTCCGGAATACCATGATGTGGGCAAATAACCAGCATCCCTTTAAATCTCTCCCATGTCTCTTGTAGCGTTTCCATGGGTTTCTGTCTAAAACTGATTATCTCATCGATCTGCTGTGCTGTCTTGTTGGGTGGATGAAATTTTCCCAAAAACTGCTTGACCAGTTCCTCCCATGTTGTAATAGAATTGATTGGGAGGGAATTCAGACAAGTCTTAGCAACCCATGTTACCGAGAACGGGAACAATAACAGTCTTAGCGCATCTGGGGTAACATGAGGCTGGCGTTGAGTTTTGCATATGGACAGAAAGTTCTTCAAATGTTGCTGAGGATCCTCAACATATGATCCCGAAAATAGCCCCTTATTCTGCAACAAATGCAGCATGTTATTCGTGATCTGAAATGACTCNATATGGACAGAAAGTTCTTCAAATGTTGCTGAGGATCCTCAACATATGATCCCGAAAATAGCCCCTTATTCTGCAACAAATTATCTAGTTGGCATAACTAGTTTAGCCATATCAATTTAAGTATGATCTGAAATGACTCTGCTTCAATCTGGGGGACCACAATCACGGTTGCCAAGTTATTAGCTCTAGGTTGAGCCCAATCATATAGTGGCGCCTGAGGCACAGCATTTCTTGCTGCAGGGTTGCCCAGCCCATCACCAATAACTTCACCATCAACGTTAACTCTGTTGTTCCGTTCCGCCATATCAAATTCTATTGGTTCAATGTTTGTCTGTCGTTTGCTCCATTGATTGGCTCTGTTCACGACCCTAAAAACTTTTTCGGGGTCTGATAAAGCTTCAACAACGTCACCAATCCTCGAAGAGTTCCTAGGCATGCACCTGTGCCACCGATTCAACAAACGTTAGAGATTCAATAATTGAGTGAAATCAAAGAAACTTGACTACAAGTAAGAATTTTGTATTTTCCTCTAACTACAATTGATAATACCGTTAGTCCCCGGCAACGGCGCCAAAATTTGATCACGCTCAACTGTGTCTAAGAAAAGACTAAGCGGGCGTTGCAAATATAATCTGGGGTATTATGCCCAGAGTCGATCCCACATGGACTTAATATATCAAAGGAAGTCTTTAGAATACTAAATTCTTACTAGTCAACCTCCTCAAACTTTGTGAAGAACAATTGGTGATGTGCTTCTACTACAGCTAATTGAATCTAATAAATTAAGAATAACTATCAAGCAGTTGTAAACAATTGGAATAAAAGTCTAAGGTAATGGTTTCNCTAGACGCACTCTCTCGAGCTACGCTAGCTATATTTACGTTAGGGGTCACTTTAGATTGCACCCGAGGTATATTATCTCTAACCCAACCTCTAAACCCTCGGTTATGACTTTCGTCTATACTCCGGGAGTGGTGTTGTTCAACAACTACCTAAATATGCACTCTTTCTCAAGCAGATACATAATAAATAGGAACCGCTAGTTGAGGGCCCTTCAACTAACTACAATCAAAACGTAGTTGAACAAATAGAGATGAATAACCAACTCAAAACTATATTAACATGCCAACAAGTTTATCCCCAACGGGTTCCACCAAAACCTTAGATAAAGATATTTAGCTACTCATAATAATAACAAAAACTACAAAATATTTCATAGTCAATGATAAAAGAACAAAGAGGAGAATAAAGATTGATGCCCAATGTTCCTCCTTGCCTCTTGCCCTTGCTTTTGATGTTTTTCTACCTTTTNAGTCCCTGAAGTTTACGCGTTCTGCCGCGGTCGCACCGTGGCTACGCCAGGACCGCGGCCAAACAGGCTCTCTGAATCTGCGGCTGCTTCCTACCGCGGTTGCACCGCGGCCGCGCCCGGACCGCGGCAGGCCTATTTCAGCTCTGCTTTTGCATATTACTTGGTGCACTTTGTGGGTATTATTTGATTGGCCTCTTTTTTCCCGTAATTGACTCCAAAAAATGTTCCAACGTCCTTTTCTTGTGATATTTCACCTGCAATGCACGAAAAGCACTAATCAGAGCATATTGTTATCGATATTTACATAAAAACGATACAAAATGTGGTTCCTAAGGGGCCTAACTATAGTCAAATTCACCTATTATCAGTCGTACTTCAGATTTTGGGATTCTGAAAGCTATTATGGATTTATTTTTTCAAAAATTCTTCTTCTTTTTAAGTATTTTATTGATATAATATTTTCTGTACTTGTCTATTGAAGTAGTATCATGAATGGTGTATGTAGAACTCCTAAACACGAGATGATATTTTGGTTAATGTCTCTATGACCATATACATGAACATATTCTAGTGGCTTGGATGGTTTATGCATCCGTCCATAGTCAGAAAACGAAGTATCTCTGACCAGCTGTAATTTACCAGTTGCATAAATATGTCTACTGATCCAAACAAGTTTCTGCATAAATTAAAAGTGATAAAGATCATTGGTTGCACCTTGTTTTTCAGTGCGCTTAATTGGATTCTGATAATTGATAGGTTTGATTAACTGTCAATATGATTGTTATGGCCCACCTATCCTGTTATATGCCTAAATTTGATAATAGCATTTGATTGCATCTGATGAAATTGGTTTCGGTAAATAGTGTGGATTCTGATTGGCTGTCATGTCTTTTTAATCTCGTAGTTTCACCATACATACAGGGGCTGGACGTATTGTTCCTGAGATTCAAGAAGATGGAAAGGTAAATCCATTCTTCTGATCCATTTAAGTAGACTAAAGCGCTATTGCTTGGATTGAGCCGATTGGATGTGGAATATCACATAGCCAACCCAACTAGTTTGGGCATAGTTGATTGACTGATTGTAGGAACTATTGCACGCGCTATAAGCATTCAGTATTGATGTTTTATTCTTTTAAGATTTATGTCAGATGACTTTGCATTAAATAGTAAAGCAATCACATGTGGTTGCCTTTTTGTTCAGATTTAATTAATTGCTTCAAATTTCAGGTTAGGGTTGACATGGGTGAACCCATTCTGAAGGCATCAGATGTGCCCACGAAACTACCCCCTAATAAAGATCAATCTGTTGTTAAAGCAAGACTAGGTGTAGATGGAAGTGCATGGAATGTGACCTGTGTCAGCATGGGAAATCCTCATTGTGTCACTTTTGGTACATCACAAAGCCAGGTATCCTTCTTTGGATTAATTCTATTTGGTATCATTTCTGTGGAACCAAAGGCTGATAGTGCTACCATTGATTTGATGACTTGTTATAAGTAAAATTTTCTGTTATCCTTAAAGGATTCAATAAGATATTCTATGAAATGAACAACTGAAGATGGTTGCGCTAAACATTGTAGCAAGCTTTTCACTCTGTAAATCAGCTTCTTAAAAATCTCATATTTTATCTAAGAATTCAAGTCAATTATTCTGTTGTTTTCTTAAGCTGAACCGGAGTAAAATATTATTTGGATATTAATTTTGTTTTTTCCCATGAAAACTAGTCATTTCATTATCCTATTCGTTAATTGACAGTATGCTTCTGCTTGTACAGAAATAGAAGACAGAATGTCTCCCTCTCAATTTCTGGGCTTGATTGCTTTTCCTTATTCTGCTTATCATGCAACAGGATTTGCAAGTAGATGAATTGAATTTAGCAGACATTGGTCCAAAGTTTGAACATCATGTGATGTTCCCTGCTCGCACTAACATAGGTCAGTTTAAATCTATCAGGTTGGGAACTTTAATCTCTTTAGATGCAGGAGTATGATCTTCACGACAGCATTATTATTTTCTCGTTATAAAAAGATTTTGAACCTCGCAACAAGAATTTTGGCATCTCTGTCTCAATTGAATTAGCATGATTTTTCATTTGGAATCTCCTAAATATAGGAGTTATGGACCCTGGTTCTTTAACATTATTGTTCTTTCCTTTGGGATTTTTATACTAAACATAGAAGAATCGGTTTCTGTTATTTAATGTGTCATTGTGGCTTTGGAAGAAATGTAGATTGAATGCAAGCAAAATTACCCAAGATTCTGTTTTTGGTTAATTAGTTTGGTTCTCTGTACTCTACTTTGGCAAGCCATTCATGGTTATTGAACTCGATTATCATTTGCGATCTAAAGTGACTGAGTAGTTGTCATTCAGCATGCTGTTAGCACTTTCTTGGGTGGGATCTGCACTTTAGGTGCACTTCCGACATCATTTTAGCTATAAGGGGAATGAACTCAACTAATTTTCAAGTTTGTCATTTATGTTCAAGATGTAGCTCCCTGATTGGGAGTGCACTCAATTTCTGTAGCTTCATGCACTTCCTGCCATTGATATAGATAGAAAAAGATTAAACTTACGTGCATGTTATGACCATTTGATCAGAATTTTGCCTACAATTTTATTTTAATATGACATATTTGTTTGATTTGCAGAATTTGTACAAGTCTTCTCCCCTACACACCTTAAAATGCGTGTCTGGGAGCGTGATGCAGGTTTATTTTCTGAACAGAAAAATAGACCCTTAACTAACAAATATTTGATGTATTAGCTAGGCCAAGTTATCTACTAAATATAACTGTGTATTTGACCTTGACGAATATAGGTGCGACACTAGCCTGTGGGACAGGAGCTTGTGCCGTAGTTGTTGCAGCAGTGCTCGAGGGTTGTGCTGCAAGGGTAAGAAGTTGATAAATTTTATAGGTTAATGCAGTAAAAACAAAAGTCATGTCAAGTATGTCTCTGTCTGTCCCATTTATTTATTTTCGTTATTGTGTACTTTTTTATCATTTCCCTTTTCCATTCTGGAAACAGATGTTAGGACCGAAAAAAGTCAAGTGTCATGCGAAAATTAGTGACGCAACAATTGAACGACGATAAACCAAACAATAAAAGAGAAATCTACAAATGAGACACAAACATTTAATGTGGTTCGGTCAACTGACCTACGTCCACCGCGGATATGAGCAATCCACTATAATAAAAGAGAGTACAAAATATCGAGAGAATAACCTCACGAAGAGGCAAACACAAGTGACACATTACACTTGTCCCGTAAAGTTCTCCCCCTAAACACGACTCTCAACCCATATGGCTACATTGTGGATGCTACTGAATGAGAAAGAAGGATCCTCAATTTATAGAAGTCCAAATCTTTTCCTACAAGAAAAAGAACTAGCCAAACATGGAAGAATTATGATTTCCTTCTACAAAAAGGAAAACTCAAATATGGTAAATATGTTGTTCTTTCCTTCAAGAAATAGGAAAACCAAATATGGTTAGAAAATCTGGACAACCCTTAACAATTCTCCCCCTTGGCCTGAATTTTTTGACAAAATAAATCTAATCCACCTTCTTCACATAGCCGTCAACAGGTCGCATCTCCAAATCTCCGCCACAAAGTTTGTCTCAACAAGAGTAGCACTCCGGTCAAATTTCTCACATGAAAATCATGATTACCGTCAAATAGGTTGTGGCCAGAACTAAACCCGCCAAGATGAACCTGTCTCCAACCTCGCTCTGATATCACTTGTTAGGACCGAAAAAAGTCAGGTGTCATGCGGAAACTAGTGACGCAACAATTGAACGACGATAAACCAGACAATAAAAGAGAAATCTACCAAATGAGACACAAACATTTAACGTGGTTCGGTCAAACTGACCTACGTCCACCGCGGATATGAGCAATCCACTATAATAAAAAAGAGTACAAAATATCGAGAGAATAACCTCACGAAGAGGCAAACACAAGTGAAACAATACACTTGTCCCGTAAAGTTCTCCTCCTAAACACGACTCTCAACCCATATGGCTACATTGTGGATGCTACTGAATGAGAAAGAAGGATCCTCAATTTATAGAAGTCCAAACCTTTTCCTACAAGAAAAAGAACTAGCCAAACATGGAAGAATTATAATTTCCTTCTACAAAAAGAAAAACTCAAATATGGTAAATATGTTGTTCTTTCCTTCAAGAAATAGGAAAACCAAATATGGTTAGAAAATCCGGACAACCCTTAAATATTCTCCCCCTTGGCCTGAATTTTCTGACAAAATAAATCTGATCCACCTTCTTCACATAGCCGTCAACAGGTCGCATCTCCAAATCTCCGCCACAAAGTTTGTCTCAACAAGAGTAGCACTCCGGTCAAATTTCTCAGATGAAAATCATGATTACCGTCAAATAGGTTGCGGCCAGAACTAAACCCGCCAAGATGAACCTGTCTCGAACCTCTCTCTGATACCACTTGTTAGGACCGAAGAAAGTCAGGTGTCATGCGGAAACTAGTGACGCAAGAATTGAACGACGATAAACCAGACAATAAAAGAGAAATCTACCAAATGAGACACAAACATTTAACGTGGTTCGGTCAAATTGACCTACGTCCACCGCGGATATGAGCAATCCACTATAATAAAAGAGAGTACAAAATATCGAGAGAATAACCTCACGAAGAGGCAAACACAAGTGACACATTACACTTGTCCCGTAAAGTTCTCCCCCTAAACACGACTCACAACCCATATGGCTACATTGTGGATGCTACTGAATGAGAAAGAAGGATCCTCAATTTATAGAAGTCCAAACCTTTTCCTACAAGAAAAAGGACTAGCCAAACATGGAAGAATTATGATTTACTTCTACAAAAAGGAAAACTCAAATATGGTAAATATGTTGTTCTTTCCTTCAAGAAATAGGAAAACCAAATATGGTTAGAAAATCCAGACAACCCTTAACAATTCTCCCCATTGGCCTGAATTTTCTGAAAATATAAATCTGATCCACCTTCTTCACATAGCCGTCAACAGGTCGCATCTCCAAATCTCCGCCACAAAGTTTGTCTCAACAAGAGTAGCACTCCGGTCAAATTTCTCAGATGAAAATCATGATTACCGTCAAATAGGTTGCGGCCAGAACTAAACCCGCCAAGATGAGTCTGTCTCGAACATCGCTAAAAGTCAGGTGTCATGCGGAAACTAGTGATGCAACAATTGAACGACGATAAACCAGACAATAAAAAAGAAATCTACCAAATGAGACACAAATATTTAACGTGGTTCGGTCAAACAGACTTACGTCCACCGCGGATATGAGCAATCCACTATAATAAAAGAGAGTACAAAATATCGAGAGAATAACCTCACGAAGAGGCAAACACAAGTGACACATTACACTTGTCCCGTAAAGTTCTCCCCCTAAACACGACTCTCAACCCATATGGCTACATTGTGGATGCTACTGAATGAGAAAGAAGGATCCTCAATTTATAGAAGTCCAAACCTTTTCCTACAAGAAAAAGGACTAGCCAAACATGGAAGAATTATGATTTCCTTCTACAAAAAGGAAAACCCAAATATGGTAAATATGTTGTCCTTTCCTTCAAGAAATAGGAAAACCAAATATGGTTAGAAAATCCGGACAACCCTTAACAATTCTCCCCCTTGGCCTGAATTTTCTGACAAAATAAATCTGATCCACCTTCTTCACATAGCCGTCAACAGGTCGCATCTCCAAATCTCCGCCACAAAGTTTGTCTCAACAAGAGTAGCACTCCGGTCAAATTTCTCAGATAAAAATCATGATTACCGTCAAATAGGTTGCGGCCAGAACTAAACCCGCCAAGATGAACCTGTCTCGAACCTCGCTCTGATACCACTTGTTAGGACCGAAAAAAGTCAGGTGTCATGCGGAAACTAGTGACGCAACAATTGAACGACGATAAACCAGACAATAAAAGAGAAATCTACCAAATGAGACACAAACATTTAACGTGGTTCGATCAAACTGACCTACGTCCAACGTGGATATGAGCAATCCACTATAATAAAAGAGAGTACAAAATATCGAGAGAATAACCTCACGAAGAGGCAAACACAAGTGACACATTACACTTGTCCCGTAAAGTTCTCCCCCTAAACACGACTCTCAACCCATATGGCTACATTGTGGATGCTACTGAATGAGAAAAAAAGATCCTCAATTTATAGAAGTCCAAACTTTTTCCTACAAGAAAAACGACTAGCCAAACATGGAAGAATTATGATTTCCTTATACAAAAAGGAAAACTCAAATATGGTAAATATGTTGTTCTTTCCTTCAAGAAATAGGAAAACCAAATATGGTTAGAAAATCCGGACAACCCTTAACAATTCTCCCCCTTGGCCTGAATTTTCTGACAAAATAAATCTGATCCACCTTCTTCACATAGCCGTCAACAGGTCGCATCTCCAAATCTCCGCCACAAAGTTTGTCTCAACAAGAGTAGCACTCCGGTCAAATTTCTCAGATAAAAATCATGATTACCGTCAAATAGGTTGCGGCCAGAACTAAACCCGCCAAGATGAACCTGTCTCGAACCTCGCTCTGATACCACTTGTTAGGACCGAAAAAAGTCAGGTGTCATGCGGAAACTAGTGACGCAACAATTGAACGACGATAAACCAGACAATAAAAGAGAAATCTACCAAATGAGACACAAACATTTAACGTGGTTCGGTCAACTGACCTACGTCCACCGCGGAAATGAGCAATCCACTATAATAAAAGAGAGTACAAAATATCGAGAGAACAACCTCACGAAGAGGCAAACACAAGTGACACATTACACTTGTCCCGTAAAGTTCTCCCCCTAAACACGACTCTCAACCCATATGGCTACATTGTGGATGCTGCTGAATGAGAAAGAAGGATCCTCAATTTATAGAAGTCCAAACCTTTTCCTACAAGAAAAAGGACTAGCCAAACATGGAAGAATTATGATTTCCTTCTACAAAAAGGAAAACTCAAATATGGTAAATATGTTGTCCTTTCCTTCAAGAAATAGGAAAACCAAATATGGTTAGAAAATCCGGACAACCCTTAACAATTCTCCCCCTTGGCCTGAATTTTCTGACAAAATAAATCTGATCCACCTTCTTCACATAGCCGTCAACAGGTCGCATCTCTAAATCTCCGCCACAAAGTTTGTCTCAACAAGAGTAGCACTCCGGTCAAATTTCTTAGATGAAAATCATGATTACCATCAAATAGGTTGCGACCAGAACTAAACCCGCCAAGATGAACCTGTCTCGAACCTCGCTCTGATACCACTTGTTAGGACCGAAAAAAGTCAGGTGTCATGCGGAAACTAGTGACGCAACAATTGAACGACGATAAACCAGACAATAAAAGAGAAATCTACCAAATGAGACACAAACATTTAACGTGGTTCGGTCAACTGACCTACGTCCACCGCGGAAATGAGCAATCCACTATAATAAAAGAGAGTACAAAATATCGAAAGAATAACCTCACGAAGAGGCAAACACAAGTGACACATTACACTTGTCCCGTAAAGTTCTCCTCCTAAACACGACTCTCAACCCATATGGCTACATTGTGGATGCTGCTGAATGAGAAAGAAGGATCCTCAATTTATAGAAGTCCAAACCTTTTCCTACAAGAAAAAGGACTAGCCAAACATGGAAGAATTATGATTTCTTTCTACAAAAAAGAAAACTCAAATATGGTAAATATGTTGTTCTTTCCTTCAAGAAATAGGAAAACCAAATATGGTTAAAAAATCCGGACAACCCTTAACAATTGTCCCCCTTGGCCTGAATTTTCTGACAAAATAAATCTGATCCACATTCTTCACTTAGCCGTCAATAGGTCGCATCTCCAAATCTCCGCCACAAAGTTTGTCTCAACAAGAGTAGCACTCCGGTCAAATTTCTCAGATGAAAATCATGATTACCGTCAAATACGTTGCGGCCAGAGCTAAACCCGCCAAGATGAACCTGTCTCGAACCTCGCTCTGATACCACTTGTTAGGACCGAAAAAAGTCAGGTGTCATGCGGAAACTAGTGACGCAACAATTGAACGACGATAAACCAGACAATAAAAGAGAAATCTACCAAATGAGACACAAACATTTAACGTGGTTCAGTCAAACTGACCTACGTCCGCCGCGGATATGAGCAATATACTATAATAAAAGAGAGTACAAAATATCGAGAGAATAACCTCACGAAAAGGCAAACACAAGTGACACATTACACTTGTCCTGTAAAGTTCTCCCCCTAAACACGACTCTCAACCCATATGGCTACATTGTGGATGCTNNCAGCGGTGTACTGTTGATTTGCCTGGTGGGCCTCTGGACATTGAGTGGAGTGAGAAAGACAACCATATATACATGACAGGGCCAGCAGAGGTAGTTTTCTATAGGTCAGTTCCTCTTTATTAAGCCCCTGAATGTAAGTTTATTTTAGCTTCATACATTCTGTAAGCTGTTTAAGTCTTTTAAGAATTCATAAGTAAGCTCCAAATGTTTGCCACTTTGTTGGAAAATGAACGAAATGCAGAAGACTGGATCTTGGATAACCAGATTACTTTAATTGTTGCCTCAATTGAGTTTTTTTTCTTTCCATATCCTTCTGCGGTGATTTATCAAAGATGTAAACTTTTACTCTCTCCCATTTGGTCATTTCGAGGAGGCGGAGAAAGTACATTAGTTTCATATTGGCTCCTCGAAGTTGTATAAGTATCATTAGTGAAGGAGCATGCCGCTCTTCTCATAGAGGACACTCACACTATCGCTTATAGAATTAATGGGTTGTGTTGAGCTTAGAGAATTTGAATTATGCATAGACCTGTGCATACCATGGACAAGATCTGCCCGAGCCATTGACATACCTAGTTTACGCCACCAAGTTCTAACGTGTAAAGTAATTCATCAAAATTAAAAGGCTTTTTATATGATGTAATTACTCAGAGCACAGAGATTACATGTTGATGGACATATACATAGGTAAGGGCTATGTGTAGATATTGAATATCTTCCTTTAGTTTTTAGTTTGCGACTTTGTGTTGAAATAATGTTCACCTTCCTAATAATGAAAATCTCAGACAACATTACATATGTTCTTCCCATACAACTTTTTCATTCTATCAGACTTGTTAAAAGTGCCAACAATCAGCATATGTTGAGTGACTATAAGTAAGAGCTTTAAATTTTTGGCTGTGGGTGGTTTTCATTTTTGAGTTATAAGTGATAGATAGTTTCAAAGCTCAAAGGCAAATATTCTTCTGGAAAAAAGAAAAGAAAATAGAGACTTGAGGGAAGCAAGACCTCGTTCAAAGCTTTTTCATCCATATATGTTTTTAGAAAGTGTATTTCGTTATATCCTAAAGCTTTGTCATCCATAATTTTTTAGAAAGTCCACTTTGCCATGTACTTCGTTTAGTACTTTGCCATAGTCATTTGACTGAACCAGTCATCAAATTTATATCAGAGCATTAGTAGCCTATGGCTGACATCGAAATGGTTCAATGATCTCTTTGTTTTGAGTTTTATCTCATTCTCATATCTCAAGTCTTGAAGACGACACTACTAAAAATTCAGGAAAAAACGACCAAAGTTAGTCCCTAAACAGTGAAAAGCGACCAAAATGTGTCCAAACAGGCTTGGTTGCTATTTTGTCGGTCGCTTTACCATAGAGACCAAAGTTGGTCGCTAATTAGCGATCAACTTTGGTCTCTATGTTAAATTGACCAAATATTCCGGGTATCAAAAAAAGAGACCAACTTTGGTCGCTGTATTATTTTAATAATATAAATTTAGCGACCAAAGTTGGTCTCTATATTTATATTATTAAAATAATACAGCGACCAAAGTTGGTCTCTTTTTTTAATAATATAAATTTAGCGACCAAAGTTGGTCTCTATATTTAAATTACAATATTTATTACTTATTATTATACAAAATATAGCGACCAACTTTGGTATGTAAATAAAATATAATATTTTAAAATCAGGAAAATAGCGACCAAAGTTGCTCGCTTTTTTATTAATTTATTTAATTTATTTTAAACAAAAGTGACCACAATTGGTCGTTAATTTCCAGAAAAAATAATTTTTTTAATAATTTTTTTAATTTGTTTTAAACCAAAGCGACCACAATTGGTCGCTAAATTCCAGGAAAAATATTTTTTTTTAATAACATAGCGACCAAAGTTGGTCGCTATTCTGGAAATCTGAGTTAATTAGCGACCACCTTTGGTCACTATTATGGAAATCTGGGTTCAATAGCGACCAACTTTGGTCGCTTTTTTTTATTTTATTTTGGCAGAAACTCCCTATTTTGGCAGCCACACCACCTGCCAGCATACCAAATCCTATTACAACAACAACAACAATACTAACACAACAACAATACGAACTAACAACACAACAACAACATTAAAACCAATATTAAAACCAACATTAAAAACCAACAACGTATAAAGTTCAATAGAACTAACACATTTAACTAACAAAACTAAGTTAACACTTATTACAAGCCCATTCCAAAACGGACCAAAGTTCTATTGTCTAGTTCAAAGTATATAAAAGTACTCAATGATTGTTTCATTCTATATCATTATCATCACCGTCTGATGAATCTTCATTATCAAGACGGTAATGAGAAGGGTCATTTCGTGGTGGACGAGAAGAACGATCACGGGGAGGACGGGAGGAACTAACACGGGGAGGACGGAAGGAACGCTCACGTTCAATTTGAGCCTCTGGCGATGACTCGCGAGACCGGGGAATCATAAAAGCTCCAGAAGCTAGGAGAGATTTAAGCTGAGCTTGCATGCCTTGGTACTGAGCTTGCATGCCTTGGTACTGAGCTTGCATGCTAACGTACTGAGCATCTCTAAGCCTTTCTCGTTCCTTGGATGCTTCTAGCTCTCTTGTGAGCTTTGTCACAGTCTCCCGCATAGTAGAGAGGCTCTCCCCATCAAGTTGCTCAGCTTGCGAGGAAGTTCCTATTACTTGCATTCCACAGTGATAGCGGTGGAACTTCTTATTAGGAAGCCCGTATACCTTCTCATATTTTGCACCGCCAGCCGCCTGCATCCATAGTCTTTCTGCATCCTCCTCCGAAATATGGATTGGCTCGCCCTACTCATTAGGTGGCTGACTGCGTATGAATTCCTCCATGTCAGCTTTGAAGTGATCCTATAAGAATTTTTTTATTTAATTAGTATTTGAAAGATTATATTAGAGTATATCAGAATACTTAATGAAAAGAGAAAACTTACATGTACAGTCGATGATCGGTCGTCGACCCACCTTTCTGGATCAGTCTCTTTCTTTTTCTTGACAATATGAGTCTCCTTGAATAACTCATCTTGCTTCATTGGACGACCCAGCTTCTTTTCCTGAAAATTCATAAATTATAGTTAATAAACAGAATAGATATACTTTGAAAATTAAAATAAATGAATAAATTACGTACCAATCTTCTTTTTATAGTCCCTTGGCTGATCGCACCTCCAGTGTGCAAGGAGCC
This sequence comes from Nicotiana undulata, assembly GCA_005239495.1. Lineage (NCBI taxonomy): Eukaryota > Viridiplantae > Streptophyta > Magnoliopsida > Solanales > Solanaceae > Nicotiana > Nicotiana undulata. The sequence goes on from ML299292.1 coordinate 15,025, forward strand.
TCCCTTCTCGGATGCGCGAGCTTTCTTTCCTTTTTCGCTCTTCTTTAAGAACTCCGCGGTAAGCCACTGCCTTTGCAAATCCCTCCAATAATCGTCAAGCAACCAGTTAGGCTTCTGGTTGTACAGTCAAGCGTTGGAGAAACTATGCAACAACCGCTTCCGAGCCTTAAGATTAAAATTACGCGCCACCTCTGCGCTATAGCGGTGTTCCCATACACACTTGCTCTGTATTTCAAAAGTTAAATATTGTATGAAAATATCATAAATATAAATAATTATAAAGCTTAAAAGAAAATTTATACCTTAAATTCATTNTCCCATACACACTTGCTCTGTATTTCAAAAGTTAAATATTGTATGAAAATATCATAAATATAAATAATTATAAAGCTTAAAAGAAAAATTTTACCTTAAATTCATTGAAACTTTTCTCCTTCAGCGAGAATGGGAATTCACTCCAACTCCTTCAAAAGTCAAACCATGATTGCTTTCGGCCATGTTTCAAAGTGAACGCTTTAGTATGTTCCATGCAGTACGGACAAGCTAGCCTACTAATAGTCATCCACCCAGACAACATTCCATACGCAGGAAAATCGTTAATTGTCCACATTAAATTAGCACGCAAATTAAAATTCTGTTTGGTTGATATGTCATATGTTTCAACACCATCATACCACAATTCTTTCAGCACATCAATCAAAGGTTGCAAATATACATCAATCAAACTTTTCGGATTACGTGGACCGAGGATAATACAATTTAAGAATATATATGGACTAGTCATGCACAACTCGGGTGGTAGATTATAAGGTGTAATAAAGACAGGCCAGCATGAATATGGTGTCACATATACAGAAAAAGGCGTGAAGCCATCCGCACACAGACCCAATCGAATATTCCTTGGTTCACTAGCAAAATCTGGATATGTCCTATCAAAGTGCTTCCAAGCTTCTCCATCAGGTTGATTGAATATGGACATAGGCGGATATAATGGATCATTCACACATTGGACCGTGTTCCTATTGGTCCTATTCCTAGCACATCTCACCTTACTCTCAAAATAATAAGAGCAAAAATAAGAAGTTTCCTTTGCAAGATAAGCTTCGCATATAGATCCTTCTATCCTATTCCTCTGCTTAACAAATTGTTTGCATTTGCCAATTGTCCTACATAATTTCAGGTTAGCCAAGAATATTCTAATAACACATAAATTTACATGAAACTTATAATATTACCTCTCAAAGGGATACATCCATCTGCATTGTACAAGCCCTCCAAGTCTTGCCTCGTGTACAAGGTGGATTGGAAGGTGTTCCATCACATCAAAAAAACCACATGGAAATATCTTTTCCAGCTTCGTAGATGTTACACGAATGTTCTGATCCATCCGGATTAGGTTTTCTTCCCTTAAGGTGGAAGAACACAAGACGTTGAAAAACAAACTAATCTCTGTGATGGGTTTCCAGATTCTTTCAGGCAAACCACAAAATGCAATAGGCACTAAGGTCTCCATGAAAACATGACAGTCATGACTTTTCAAATGGCTCAACTTCCCTACCTCCATATCAACTTTTTTTCCAAGATTCGACGCATAACCCTCAGGCATATTCAATTTCGTTACCCAATCACAAATTTGCTTTCTTTCCTCCAAAGTGAATGTGTAACTTGCTTTGGGCTTGAATATCTTACCATTGTTTGCTGTTTGCAAGTGTAATTCAGGGCGCCTGCAATATTCTTGTAAGTCCATTCTAGCCTTCGGGTTATCCTTTGTCTTACCTTTAACATCCATCACTGTGTTGAACAAATTGTCAAAATAATTCTTCTCAATATGCATGACATCAAGGTTATGACGGAGAAGATTATCCTTCCAATAAGGCAACTCCCAAAATATACTCTGTTTCGTCCAATTACGACGATGACCGTATCCGGGGAATTTATAAGGTGGAACATCATTAACTTTACTGAAGTGTTGGACCCTCTCCCAAATTTCCTCCTCTGATAGTATCGGAGGTGGAGAATCAAGCTCCACTGTATTTTTTTTGAATGCATTTCTCATCCTTCTAAACTCTTGATCATGAGGCAAGAATCGACGATGACAATCAAACCATGATTGCTTTCGGCCATGTTTCAAAGTGAACGTTTTAGTATGTTCCATGCAGTACGGACAAGCTAGCCTACCAGTAGTCATCCACCCAGACAACATTCCATATGCGGGAAAATCGTTAACTGTCCACATTAAATTAGCATGGAAATTGAAATTTTGCTTGGTTGATATGTCATATGTTTCAACACCATCATACCACAATTCTTTCAGCTCATCAATCAAAGGTTGCAAATATACATCAATCAAACTTTTCGGATTACGTGGACCGGGGATAATACAATTTAAGAATATATATGGACTAGTCATGCACAACTCGGGTGGTAGATTATAAGGTGTAAGAATGACAGGCCAACATGAATATGGTGTCGCAGATACAGAAAAAGGCGTGAAACCATCCGCACACAGACCCAACCGAATATTCCTTGGTTCACTAGCAAAATCTGGACATGTCCTATCAAAGTGCTTCCAAGCTTCTCCATCTGAAGGAAGACACATAACACCTAGTGGTCTTCTATTTTCAAAGTTCCATCTCATATAAGAAGCAGAACTTTCCGTTGCATATAACCTCTTTAACCTAGGTATAAGAGGTAAATAATGCATCGCCTTGATAGTGACCATTTTCCCGCTGGAAAGCCTCTTGAAACGAGGCTTGTGGCAAAATTTACAACTGTCTAAATCTGCATTATCTTTATAATATAACATGCAACCACCTTCACAACAATCAATTCTCATTGACGAAAGTCCTAACTTAGAAACCAATCTCTTTGCCTTATAGAAATCATCAGGTAAGCTGATATCAGGGTCAACTAGTTCAGTCATAAGGTCAATGAAAGAGTCCATGGCTGCCTGAGAAATATTCCAATCAGATTTTATACTTAGTAATTTAACTGCAACAGACAAATTAGAGTGCGGACTTCCTTCCTTTAATGGACGACTAGCTTCCTCTAACTGTTTAAAAAAACATTTTGCGTCATCATTAGGGGTTTGTTCAACGTTTTCAGTGGGCTCACTCCCAAATTGCATCCCAAAAGCATCCGCAACCATATCGTGCATTCTAGAATCATAATTTGTATTCTCCACCGACCTACTACTTTCACCCGCAACCATGTTATGAAATATCCCATTGCTACCATCGACCTCTCCATGATAAGTCCACACAAAGTAATTCGCTATAAACCCCTTCCTATAAAGATGAACTTTAACTTCCTCCGGTTTTTCAAACCTCATACAGTCGCACTTAACACAAGGGCACCTAATTAATCCTTCTTTTTGGTATGGTGGAAGTTCCATTGCATGTCTAACAAAGACATCAACACCTTCTACAAATTCCTCCCGCAATCCCCGCCGATTAGGATAATTCTTATTGTACATCCAAGTACAATGTTCCATCTATACAAATAATATAAACAAACAAATTAATTTAGTTAATTCATATCCTAAACGTGTTTAGTTAATTAATTCATATCCTAAAGGTTCAACTCATATCCTAAAGACAATACATAATTTAAATCTAACTAAACTAAATTCAACACTAATTAGTTATTAAAATTCCCACGACCCAAATCTCGATTCAGGTCGCGATGGCGCCCAACGACGGGGTTAGGCAAGCAGACACAATTTACACTAAGTGATACCCTTCCCATCTAATTAAACAAGTCAAAGATTACTAGTTTATAACAACTAACATGATACTAGCCTTGAGTGAAGGTAAAGTCATAGTAGATACAAAGCCGAAATAAAACATAAACATGCCTGTACAACCCGAACCCAAAAGATATACATATACACTACACGTGTGTGCCAGAAACTAGTGTCACGAGTGTCACGGGCAACTACTGAATATTCAATGACTACAATATATACAGAGTCTCCGTCTGAATGAAATGAACAGAGAAATATAACAAAAGAGCTCCAGGGTACTGCTAGGAAGTCGCTGGAAAAGCAGCTCACTGTGAAGAATGACCACGCTATCAATATCTAGCACCGGCCTGATAGTCAGACGTGCCAGTTTCCGGACCTGTACAGTCAAGTACAGAAAAGAAAAGAAAGTGCAGCATGAGTACATATTAAATAAATATGTACCCAGTGAGTATCCCGCCTAAACTCGGAGAAGTAGTGACGAGAGGTCGACTCGATACTCACTAAGGTCCAGCAGTGATAACATATGATAGAATAAGACGAAATACAATAGGCATGTCAGGAATAAGCAACAAGTATATATATATATATCAAAGCAGAAAAATCCAAACAATTGCTGAACTAAACAATAGAGCACTTTCAAGAGTAAGACCACCGAATGAAACAATAATCACAAATTCTTAGATCCTCCGTGGCGTACGGCCCGCTCCCATAAGGTACCTTCTACACTCGACGTGGCGTACGGCCCGATCCCATATTCATTTCAATATCTTTTCAACACTGCCGTGGCGTACGGCCCGATCCCATATATTTCATAATTTCTCAACACTGTCGTGGCGTACGACCCGATCCCATATATATTCAATTACTTTCAACAATGTCGTGGCGTACGGCCCGATCCCATATATTTCACAATTCTTTTCAATTTCGCCGTGGCGTACGGCTTGCTCCCATATATTTCATAATTTCTTTTCAATTCCGCCGTGGCGTACGGCCCGTTCCCATATGTTTCACAATTCTTTTCAATAAAGCCTCAGAAGAATAACATGATGCAAAACATAATTTCATAGTACATATGGCGTTACAATAAATCATATGAAGCATTACAAGGAAAACATATCAGGCATTACAAGAAAAGGCATATAAGGCATTACGAGAAAAGCATACAAGGCATGATGTGGGCCTAACTACCCGGACATAACAATAATAGCCGCTACGTACGGACTCTCATCACTCGGCGCGTACGTAGCCCCCAAACAATTACATATAGCATATACATCACCTATGGGGACAATTCCCGCTTACAAGGTTAGAAAGGAGACTCACCTCGTGTCGAATCTACCCCTCGGACCACAATTGCGCCCGAAACTCCGAACTCTATACCCGAGGACTCGCAACTAGTCAAAAGGTATATAATAACATCAATGCATGCACAATGTGATAAATTATCCTAGCTATTCAATAAAATCGCCATTCTTGAAGAATTCCCAATTTCCAACCCCGGCCTCTCATGATCAAATTCCGAAAATTCTCGAAGGGATCACTCACCCATAGCCTAAGGATCACTAAGGTGTGATTTCTACTTGAATTCATGGCCTAAAATGGAAAATTACAAAATCCTCAAGAACCCTAAAATTACTACCTAATTCTATGATTTTTAGATGATTTAGTAGTGAATTTAACTAGGAATTAATGTTAAAGCTAGAAGATTATGGGGTTTAACTTACCTTTTACAGTGGGTGGTCGTGGGAGGTGCTGCCCAAACTTGGATGCTCTCAAATGGAGGTTGATGGTGAGAAAAATGAAGAAAAACCCGTAATTTGGACATTTAAAAGGGGCTGGCAACAATGATTTCCGAACCTGCGACCTTGAGACCGCAGGTGTGGTCCCACACCTGCGAGAAAATCACCGCCCCTGCGGAAAAGGGCCTGGGACCCTGGCATCGCGCCTGCGGAGAAGGAGTCCGCGCTAGCGGTCCCGCTCTTGCGGCCTGGAGCTCGCACCTACGGACTTTGGGCAAGGGGGCTGAGGTCGCGCCTGCGGAGGGGTTTCCGCACCAGCGGACCTGCTCCTGCGGAATTGGTTCCGCACTAGCAGAGGATCCGCACCTGCGAGGCTGGGACCGCAGGGGCGGTCCCGCACCTGCAGCTGGGCAACCGCAGGGGCGATCCCGCACCAGCAGCTGGGCAACCGCACCTGCGGTCACACCAGCAACAGCTGCACCAGCAGTTGTTTTAGCTGGTTTTTGGCCTCATGTGGTGTCTGGGAAGCACCTAGGCCCACCCGAGCCCCCGTCCAAATTTACCAACAAGTCTGTATTCATGATACGGACTAGCTCGAACTTCCGGAACATGGAAAACAACAACAAAACTCAAAATTCCACCCCAAAACCAAATTGAATCAAAACTAAGAATTTGAAATTCTAGAATTCACTTCAATGCGCCGAACCGGCCTAAACTGCTCGGAATGATTTCAAATTTTGCAGAAACGTTATAAATGATATGACGGAACTATTCCCGGTCTCGGAATTTCATTCGGACCTCGGGAACATAAAATCACCTTTCAAGCCAAATTTCAAATTCTTTAAAAACCTCAAAACTTCATTAACTCTAATTTTCCTCGTTTTGATCCGAAACCAATCAAATCAAGTCCGTTTCTTACCAAATTTCGCAGATAACTTATATAACACATANCACTCCTAAGTCCCATATTTTCCTACGGACCTTCCGGGACCGTCGAATCACGGATCCGGGTCCGTTTACCAAAAATGTTGACCAAAGTCAACTTTATTCAATTAATTTATCAAAATTTTAACTCTCAATCAAGTTTTCACATAAAGGCTTCCCGGATACGCGCCCGGGCTGCGCACGCACATCGAGGTGAGATTAATGGAGTTTCGGGGTCTCGTAACACAGTCAAAATTAGATGCACATAAGATGACCACTTTTTGGGTCATCACAATCTCCCCCTCTAAAACAAATGTTCGTCCTCGAACGGAAGTAGAGTCGTACCTGATGTGCCGAATAGCTGTGGATACCTGCTCCACATTTCCTCCTCGGACTCCCAAGTCGCCTCACCGACTGGTTGGCCCCTCCACTGGACCTTTACGACAGAAATTCTCTTAGACCTCAA
>MDKH01076705.1:0-31537 GCA_005239495.1 Nicotiana undulata
GGGTAGATGTGAGGGTAGGTGAAGTTTTTGGAAAATATTTTCCTAACTTTTTCTAGGGAAGTCATTTTCCTCCAATTTCAGGAAAATATGATATCTAAGAAAATATTTTTCAAACTATTTTGTGCAACCAAACAGTGAAAATGAGAAAACATTTTCCATAAAATGTTTTCCGTCATACCAAACACACCCTAAGACTACGTAGCTGGCGGAAGTTAAAAAGTTGAAATGCAAGGGCCACATAAAAGAAATCTCTTTCAAGTACAGTCAAACCTCTCTATAATAGTCTCGTTTGTTCCGAATATTTTTGAATGTTATAGCGAAGTGCCGTTATAGAGAACATATATTATAACATAACATAAAAATTATTTTCGAAAAAGCTTGGCTTTTATAGAGAAGTGTTGTTATAGGGAGGTCTCATTGCATATGCTTTTGGCCACCCTGCCCAGTATCAATAAGCAGGAGAGAAACTATATATAGATATACGACGAAGGCAAATGTGATTATATTTGTGAGAAAGCACGGGAGAAAATATTATTGATTAATGTTCTATGTTACAATAAGCTCTATTTATATTACATAACACATAACCTACTCATATTACATAAGGGACTACGACTAATTACATACATTCTGCATAACTATTCTAACACTCTCCCTCAAGCTGGTGCATATAAATCATATGTACCGAGCTTGTTAAATATGTAGTTAATACGAGGACCAGTGAGGGGCTTGGTGAAAATATCTGCAAGCTGATCATTCGACTTCACAAACTTTGTAGCAATATCTCCCGAGAGTATCTTTTCTCTAACAAAATAACAGTCAATCTCAATGTGTTTAGTTCTCCCATGGAACACTCGATTTGACGCAATATGAAGAGCAACTTGATTATCACAGACAAGTCTCATCTAACTAATCTCACCAAATTTTAACTCCTTAAGCAACTATTTAATCCAAATTAGCTTACATGTCGCCATAGCCATTGCTCGATATTCTGCTTCTGCACTACACCGAGCAACCACATTATGTTTCTTGCTCTTCCAAGACACCAAATTTCCTCCTACTAAGACACAATATCCAGACGTAGAACGTCTATCAAAACGTGATCCTGCCCAATTAGCATCTGAGTATCCAACGATCTGCTCATGGCCTCGATCCTCAAACAATAAGCCTTTGCCTGGAGCTGATTTTATATACCGAAGGATGCGGACAACCGCATCCCAATGACTATCATAGGGAGAATCCATAAACTGACTCACAACATTCACATGAAAGGAAATTCAGGTCTAGTCACTGTGAGGTAATTTAATTTACCAACCAACCGCCTATAAGCAGCCATGTATATAAAAAGGCAGATTGATGCTACTTTAGCCACGGGAGAGAAAGTATCATTGTAATCGAGTCAAAATATCTAACTATACCCTTTGGCAACAAGATGGGCCTTAAGTAGATCAATCTGGCTATCTGGACCAACTTTGACTGCATACACCCAACGAAAACTAACAGTCGATTTACCCAAAGGAAAAGGAACAAGCTCCCATGTACCACTCGTATGTAAAGCAGACATCTCGTTAATCATAGCATGTCGCCATCCCGGATGAGACAGTTCTTCACTTGTAGACTTAGGGATGGAAATAGAGGACAAGGATGACACAAATGCACAATGGGATGATGAAAGACGATGGTAACTTAAACCGACATAATGAGGATTAGGATTAAGTGTGGATCGTATACCTTTTCATAGTGCAATTGGTTGATCAATGGGAGACAAGTACGCAATATTAGCAGGGTCAGGTGCATGCCGTGAATCAGTTGGGCCTAATGCTGGATGTGGACGACGATGATAAGTCAGGAGTGGTGGAGCTGTAGAAGGTTGAACTGGACTAGGTGGTGGAACTGGAGCTATAGTTGGTGGAACTGGACTAGATGGTGGCACTGGACTCACTGGTGACACTGGAGTTATAGGTGGTGGAGCTGCAATGGGAGCTGTAGGTGGTGGAGCTGCAACTAGAGCTATGGATTAAAATGAATGGGGAATAGTGATTGAATCTCCAACAGACGAAACTTGTAGCACCTCAGAAATATCTAAGTGATTAACTGGATATGTGAAGTATGATTGGGCTTCAAAGAAGGTAACGTTAGCAGACATAAGAAACCGCTGGAGGTCAGGAGAATAACATCGATATCCCTTTTGTGTTCTCGAGTAACCCATAAATATGCACTTAAGAGCACGAGGAGCTAACTTATCTTTTCCTGGAGTAAGATCATGAACAAAACACGTACTCCTAAAGACACGGGGTGGAAGAGAGAACAAAGGTAAGTAAGGAAACAAGACAGAGAATGGATATTCTGGATAACTGAAGATGGCATACGATTAATAAGATAGAAAGATGTAAGAAATGCATCCCTCCGAAAACGCAGCGGAACATGAGATTGTATGAGTAGGGTGCGATCAGTTTTCTTTCTTTCAGCTACCCCATTTTGTTGGGATGTGTACGGACAAGATGTTTGATGAATAATCCCATTAGAGTTCATAAACTGCTGAAATAGGGAAGACAAATACTCTAGGGCATTATCACTACAAAATGTGCAGATAAAACCCCAAATTGATTTTGATTTTCAGTGTGGAAGGTATGGAAAATAGAAAACGACTCAGATCGATTTTTTATCAAAAATATCCAAGTGCACCTGGAATAATCATCAGTGAAACTGAGAAAGTAGCGGAATCCCAAGGTAGAATTGACCCGACTAGGACCCCAAACATCTGAATGAACTAAAGTAAAAGGTGACTCTGCTCGATTATCAAGACGCCGCGGGAAATGGGAGTGGGTATGCTTACCGAGATGACATGACTCACACTTTATAGTGGACACGTGAGATAAGCCAGGTACCATTTTCTGAAGTTTTGACAAACTAGGATGTCCCAACCGTTTATGTAATAAATATGGTGAATCAGTAACGTGACAAGCTATTAAAGGAAGACAAGATGCGAGTCCATGTGATTTTGCAAGGATAAGGTAATAAAGTTCATTTGATTCACGTCCGATACCAATGATCTGCCATGTACTGTGTTCCTGTATAAAAATAAGGTCATCAAGAAATAAAACAGCATATTTAAGTGATTTGCCTAAACGACTAATAGCTATGAGATTAAAACAACTACCGGGAACATAAAGAACTGAGTTTAAAGGTAAGGAAGAAAGTGGACTTGCTTGACCTATTGCAGTTGCCATGGTTTGAGATCCATTGGTCATTGTGACTGTTGGAAGAGATTGAGAATATGAAATACCAGTGAAAAGATATTTGTTACCAGAAATATGATCAAATGCACTTGAATCAATGACCCAGATAGGGGTGTTCATGGTTCGGTTTGGATCGGTTTTTCCCTAAAAAGAAACCAAACCAAGTAAGTCGGTTTTTCAAATATTAGAACCAAACCAAACCAATTAAGTCGGTTTTTTCTCGATTCGGTTTATGTCGGTTTTTCGGTTTTTGTCGGTTTTTTCTTAAATATAAGACATACACTACCAAACACATATTCCGGCGATCACATTTTCAACGTGACACTATCAAATCAATTGCCCTTTGAGAAATCTATTATTTACTAAAATATATTGATGATAATTGAATCAAATTGTGATGAATAATTTAAGAACTCAATTAAAAATATATTTTTTTAACATGAAATGGATTCTTACACTTAACAAAAGAAAACTACCAATCAAACTAGAATATAAAGGTAAAGAACTATACTAAAAGTGCAAACGATTAACATTCACCATAAAAATTTTGAAACTTTGTATAAAAATATACATATAGATAGATGTAATAATAAATTTGAAAACTACTCCTATAGTCGGTTTGGCTCGGTTATATTTTTATTAAAACCAAAACCAAACCATATTTGATCGTTTTTTAAAATTCAAAACCAAAACCAAACCAAACCAAAAAGTATCAGTTTTTTTGTCGGTTTGGTTTGGTTTTTCGGATTTTTATGAACACCCCTAGACCCAGGACTCAGAAGTTAAAGATTGGGAAACACAAGTCACGCTACTATGTGTTGGAACAACGGAGGCTAATCCTGAAGATGTATGTTTACGTGTGTTGTACTGAAGGAGCTCAATATAATTGGTAAAGAAACCGTCTGGATTGGAGTCGTGAGTTAAAGGCTTCAGATACGAATGCCATTATAATATTGCATCGGAAAAAAGCAGTTTTTTTTCTTGAAAATTACTGTTCACACCGGAAAAATATAAAAGTGGTCGGAATTTGATTTAAGTTAGATGGGTCAGCTCGGAATTGTAAGGGGGGACAAGTTGTCCTGAAGCGTCGTCGCCAAAAATGGCCGGAAGGTGTTGTACGAGCCGGCGCGTGAGCTTCTGGTGGCGTGTAGGAGCGCGTGAGGCTGCTGCTGCCGGAGATTTTTACTGGGGTTTGGTCGCCGAACAATGGTGTCTCTTGTGGTAGTGTTGGACTTTGCACAACACTGACAGAAACAACGCATACACAAACAACCTTGAAAAAGTTGCCGGAAAAGGGCTTCCGGTGACTGATTTTTCTTCCCGGAATCGCTAGAATTTATGCACAGGAATAAATCTCTCACGATTGCTCTGATACCATGTGAGAAGGCACGGAAGAAAATATTATTGATTCTATATTACAATAAGCCCTATTTATATGTAATACATCACATATAACCTACTCTTATTACATAAGGGACTAGGACTAGTTACATACATTTACATAAATATTCTAATTATACAAAATGACAGCCCCATTATAACGAGCAAACTTCCACGTTCAAGAAATATTTTGACTTGACCATCTGTTATATCATGATTGCACAATACATCATCTATTGGTAAGTAGTGAGACCTGGATCCTAAATCAAAATTGTGAAATGTCTTTGTGGGTTAAGTAGCTTTTGGTTTTCATAAGATTCACATCAATTCCCTGCCCCCTTTTAAAAAAATTGCTGGCCAATTAGTGGCCCACAGCAGGGCCACTTAAGCACACCCGGACATTAGCGGCATAACTAAACAATACAAGTATTTGAAAATTTATATATATAGTAAATACGCATCCATTGTCCCAAAGGAATATTGGATATTTTCCAGTCCTAGAAGACAGGAAGTGCAGTTTCAGGGGACAGGAGGGGCAGAGGGTGGTGGCGGAAAGCGTTCAACGGAGGGGAGCTAACAAAATTCCATTCTGCAGCCAAAACGGCGCATGAATAATGTTCCACTGTTCTACATTAATATGGTGTTACAGCTACCGACGGATTAAGTGTGTAACATCTCTTAGCATGTACTATTTGAACCCATATTTGCCTGGAGACCGAGGACTCCCAAAGCATGGCAAGAAAAAGCATTCCATGAAAAAGATGGGTTTGACTCGGTGTATACTCTACAACTCAAGTTGCTGTCTCTTCCTCTTTGTAATTTGCAGATATCTAGCCTTTGATGTGTCATTGTAGGTAATAATCATAACTCATCATGGTCTGATTCGTGATCTTTAGACTGGGCATCGGCTTTTCCATCGGTGGATGGTTTTTCTGCATCTGAAGCTGGTTTCTCTTTCTGGGAGGTACCCTCCTCGGAAGAGGAGTTGGTAGCGTCTGCTTTCTCCCCGCTGCTTTCAGTTTCATTTTTCACAGGCTTCTCAATCTTTGGCTTCGGTTTGGGTATTCTATTTACCTTAGTAACCTGATCCACAAAGAAGAGAAAGGCAGAATCAAACGGTGAAAGCTTCATATGGAGAAGAAGTTGACTACCTAATTCTTGGTCAGCTCTATCACTAGAGAAATTAAGGATGATTTAGGTCAAGTACCTTGTCTTGAAGATCGAGAACCTTTTCATATACTTCTTCAGAAGTAAATGCAGGCTTGTTGAATCCAGGAGTGCTGTAGGAAAAATAAAAAAGGCATTAAACACACAAAAGAATGAGAAAAGAGATAAAAAGATTAGCAACAATAAGATAAATTTTCTCAGAACAATGTTTATAGAAAGTTGTTTCTTCTAGAAGGTAAGTTTATAGAGAGAATTAATGACTTCCTCAAACTGGCAAGCCGGACCACTGGGATATATGGGTCACAATTTTTATGGAGAACCAGCGCAGCCAAATGATATTTTATATAGTTTTCCACCAGAGAACTTTTGCTGTCAAACTCAAATAACATATGAAAATTCAGAGAATAAAGAGAATCAGTATGTATGCTATTCTTATTTCGTTCTTTTTATTTTACTTATTTCTTTTAATATTGAAGTTGTCCCATGTGGGCTTTTGGCCCAACTCCAGTCGGTGAAAAGGTTCAGAGCTCGGGGTGTATGGGCTCGCTGCTCTAATCCTATCCAACTTAACCTTGTACATGGCAGGGTTGGAAGCTACGATGTGCTAACCACACATCACCCGTCCTTGTCACTTAACCAAAGACCTGCGGATAAACATTCTTATAGCATCCATATTCTTCTTTCTACTCTACCAGTAGAATCCTCCTCCGATCCCCAATAGAATAGGGGCAAAAGAAGATAACAAAGTTCCACCTTCTTCCCTCCTAATTTGGTTGCATGAAATACAAAACCAAATAAGAAATGTGGCCTACTACAGAGAGTAGGTTAGCACCATGAAGAACATTTTCGCTTCCCATAATAGGCTAGCATTGTGAAGAACTTTTTCACTGGCTATAGTAGGTTAGCATTGCATAAAATAAAAAGATGTTTTCACTGGCTGTACCACATCACTTTTATCTGTCCTTTTCCCTTGCCCTACAAAAGTGATGTGGTACAGCTTGTGAAAAAGTTAAAAAGTAGTAAGCATGCTGAAGAAGCATATCAGAGAATCAACTTTTTTTCCCAGAGGTTTGCTCTCTTGGAAGGTATTTGTACGGGACTTACACCACCTTCTTCTAAGCTTATCCTTATACTTCACTCTTCCAGTTTTTCTTTTGATTAACAGATATGGAAGAAAAGGGGGAAAAGGATGACTTGGTCACAGAAAGAAATGAGAGGATAAGAAAGAAGGAAAAAGGAGTGAGGGTTAGAGGAAATGAGGAAGGAGAGCAGTTCACCGAAGGGAAGAAATGGAGAGGAGATCGCCGAGCAAAGAAATGGCGAGGAAGTATTTGCCAGTGAAGAGGAAAGAATACAGAAGGCGTGGTTGATTTGGAGGAGAGATGGTCTTTTAGGTGCTTCGATCTTGTGTTGGAAAGACAAAAAATTCCTGCTATTAAAAAGATATTAATGTGATTTAGAAGGTATATGAAGGAAATGAAAATGGAGTTGTAGTAGGTTAGCAAGACCCATATACATACATGTATGTGTATATAATATATGTGCACAAGTGTTCGAATCAAAGAGTATACGCTTTCATACACAGATACACTAGCTTCATTCTTTCAGTTAACACTTTCACTCTTTCAGGGGTTCAGTGCTCAACAATTTGATGAACAAGATGTTACAACAGAAAAAAGGCATGCTACGTTCAGTGACTAAATCAAAAGGTGGCAAGAGAAACAAGCAGAGAAGTATGAAAAGAAAAGGGAGAGGCAAAACTATGTATGTAAATAGGAAAAAGATTAAGGTTGAAAGACGTGAGCAGGGAAAGGGAACTTACTCTTTCTGTTCAGCCACCTTCTGATTTAACCAATTCTTCACTTTCTCAGCTTCTTTTAAAACCTGCAAACATGACCCGTTTTATTTCCCAGCTATGAACATATGAGAAGAGATGTCTAGCTTTTATTATATCAACAGCAGAAAAAAGACAAACAACAGCTGAAAAGAGCACCTCATCTATTCTTCCCTTAGGAAGCCAAGATTTGTTTGTTTCCCATCCATGCACAATCTGAAGTATCCAAGAAAGAAACAAAAAGGTAAATTGCAAGGATTAAAGGGAGAAAAAGATGGGAAAGCTTTCCTGCTGGCTCACAGCTTTGAAAATCACACAGAGTATTGCGAAGGAATCTGGATAGTAAGGTCAGCATCAACAATGTAACTGAATTTTCTACTTAAGCACAACGACAGTTATGGCACCAAATGTCAAAACACCGAAATGCAGATGCAGGTTGATATCAATTTCATCAGTACATTTCCTATTATCATCTCAAACAGTGCCTCAGAGTAAACAGCTTATTTTCCAACATTCCCACTAGAAAAACTTCAGTACCAACTTTCGGATTGATGTGCCAGTGTAAGTGGGTAGCCTAGTAAACCTTTACTAATGTCTCCATTTGCCTTTTGGAAAAAATTAAATAGGTACTGTTTTTTGTCCTACTAGATACAGATACTACCATAACGCAATTACTCTCTCAAGCTTACATTCTACACTTCACGATCCAAACAATCTTTAACCAAACAGAAAAGAACATGAATAGAAGACTTAATCAAATTTCCTACCTGTTGCACTTCATTAAGGTATTTTCGAGCATGATCAGATGCAGCAGGGCGTGCAGTAAGTTCATTATGTCTGCACCAAATATTTACATTCAGCATAGCTACTTAAAATGGTACCTAAAAAACTATTCTTCAGTGTTTGACAGATAATGTTAGGAGCAGACCTGAAAAATATGGGATCACCAATAGCTTTCAGCTCATCTAAACGTTTTTCAAACTGGGTGGCAGAAGCATCTTCACCATCAGTGTACAACCATTCTTGTACCTGAAAAATGTGCAGCAACTTCATTTAGTATTTACAATATATATACATATATATGACTAAACATGGAAAGAGGAAGTAGGCAAACCTCATCAAGTTTCTCAATAAATGATTGACGCTCCTGACTGGTGGAGATTTTTGCAAAATCTTCAGATTCAAGCTGTTAATGAGCACATGCAAACATAACAAGAGAGGTGTTTGATTAATCAGTTCCATGCGATCAACGAATAAAAATTTTGGCACGAAACAGCAGTGACAGGGGGCCACTGGAAGCCAACTCATAAAAAGTGCATCGCAAGAGAAAAACAAAATTTGAGAAGCTAACAACGAACGACAAGGTGACAACATCGAACACGCACCAGAGAAACAGAATGTGTCTGTACGTGTCTCTGTTCTGTGTCTATGTGGAAGTTTCATTTAAGGGCACAAAAGCAAAACAGTGTAATAAAAGGATGCATCAGGAGGATCTTAAAGCATGGATATGTGCTTGAAAACTCTTGCAGAAAGATTTATCTAGCTGCAAAGCCTTATATAAATCAATATGGAGAACAAGCAAATGCAATTGGAGCGTGAAATGGGAAAATAATACGCATAGATAGGGCTTCAAGTTCCTGGAGCTGAGTGGATCAGGTGTCAAGATAATCTCACGCATCCACAAGTGTTAAAGACACAAAAAGTATAAGCCCTCAAACCTTGTCTCTTGTGTCATATATGTATCCTTCCAAGCTATTCTTCAATTCTGCAGTTCTTCTTCTTTCTTCATCTTTTTTGTCCAGTGCTTCTAGTTTGCTTTTAGCTTCACTAAAAGATTCTTTCGAAAGGGATGCTCCAGGCCCAGCAGTCTTCTCCTCAATCTACATGAACAAAGAAGCCTCACGGATAAGACTGGTAAAGAACTTCGTAACATAAAGGTACCCAATGGAAAACAATGAAGGGGATGCGAAATAGCCCCCCTGCAAATCGATAAGTTCAGATGACCTTTAGTGGAACTCGGAAAGTCCGTTTCTTCAGCTTCTTCTCTGTACTAAGACTTGTGGAGCTAGAATCGTTTGCACTAGGATCAGAGGTATTACTGTTACCACCGTCTGCATTCAAATTTTCACTGCTTTCCTCTGTACTACTGGGGCTACTTTCAGTTGATGTACTCGCAGAAGCAGAGGTTGAGTTGTCCACTGTCAGATTCTTTCGTGGAACTTCCACCCATTCAGTTATTTCAATAACAGCATCAGCTCGATCTAATGAAAATATTCCACTTCTACTAAGGGAGAAATGTAGATTAGCCTTGACGGGGGCAGAAAGATTCCGTGATGCATACCTAAAAGAAAAAGCAGAAAGCTCAGAATAACAAATCATGATCCACCATTTGATCCATATATTGCTGATTCTTACTTCTCGCTGGCATCAGCAAGACCTGACACTGCATACTGAGCAAATGTAAGTGAAGGAGTCCCAGGTGGCAAGAAGTCATCGCTTTCATATGCTAGTGAAACTTCAAAATCCTTGTTATGAACAATGGATCTGAACATCTGCAGTTAGACCACACAATGGGACATAAAACTGTCATGTATTATTACGCTCTTTAATAACCTGTCATTTCCCCAATAATATACAGTCAAAACAAATTTCTGATATACCTTGCTGGGTAGTTTCTTCATACGTGGTATGATCAACTGTTTGGTGCTTTCATCTTTGGGAAGATCTGGACCATCTACTTCAATTACATATCCATATGGAGAACCATCAATCATCCCCAGTTTACGATTCAACTTGATTCCATCACTTATATTTGCAGCATGCAACGAGGCACCAAGCGCAATTGCCTCATCAGAGTCCAAGTGCCTGTCCAGTTCTTTCCTTCCAAGAAATTCTTGAAGCTTAGCCTGCAATGGAGGAATGTAATTTATTTTCGAGAAAACAATCAGTGTCTTGACAAATCCCTAAATCAATCATGCTACAAGCAATGATATCCAAATTTACATGACTACTACAGTTTGTCTCTGATGCAGATAAAGATGATGCTGACAGATTCAGTGGCAAGAAACTCCAACAGCCAGCAACACAACATTTATTTTATCCTATAATATACATGTCATCGGCAATCAAAAATATTTCTTGGGTTTGCTAGTATACGGCAACAACTAATATGTGTATTCAATAACTGTAGTCGGTAGACCTCAACTTTGTTAAGAAAAGAGCAGAGACAGAGACCTGCAATTTTGGCACCCTGGTGGCACCTCCAATCAACTCCACTGCATAAATATCTTCCACTTTCAAACCAGAATGTGTAAGAACTTCCTTTAACGGTACAAGAGCTTTTTCCCACAAATCTTCACATAACTCTTCAAACTTCTCACGAGTTATTGAGCTCCTGTGAGAAAATAAAGTTCTGATGAGTGAATAAATTAAAGAACAATTGATAATTTAGTAGTAGATCGCTCTTCCTCCACTTCCAAATCTGAAAGCATGGCAGTAGATTCACATAAGTCACACACAAGAAGAAGGGTGGGTACTGGTTTTGGCTCCTATATGTCTTAGATAGCAACCTATTCACGGGGGAGCAGAACTTCCTCATCCAATACGAAATTGAGAATTTGATCATGTCAGCTAAAAGTTTACATAATCCGCAATGTCATATTAACTAAAATATTGTGAAGAAAAAATGCAAACACGGCAAACTGTGAAAGAGCAACAAACAATACAATGCCATCCAATTAATGTGCATACCTAGAGAATCAGTTTCAGATTAATCGCATAAGCTCTATAGCATAAAATCATAGTGAGTGCGACCGCATTGACTTTTAGCTAAGCCTTGCCACATGCTACACTTCACCTTCCGCATATGCCATTGCACATCAGAAAGAAAGTATTTCTACATTCTTGTTTTCTCCTTTTCGTTTATATAAAAGATCTCTAGGATTGCTTACTTAGACAAAACTGATCTGGTCCAAAATATCTCTGGAAGGCTATGGTAGTAAAGGTGCAAAAGGTAGGGCCCCTTTGTTACTAGTAATAACCCATTTCACGGTAGTTGGACTTCTCAAGTGATATAAAATTTGTGAAAGCTTAAAAGAGCAACAGAAACAATAAGGTTCAAAATCAAAATAAGAAATTACAGCAAGAGCCTATTCTTTGAAAAAATAGCTCCATCATATCTCGAGCACATCGAGTCGAATCACTTAAAGGGTTCATCACGAGCAGCACGTGAAATACTGTAGCCAGTGAATGGCATATGGTACTAAGTCTCACTCTAATGCAGCATAAAGTTTCTCCAAGCCTTTCATATCATGGACAGGACTTATTGACCACCATTCTCTAGATAACACGACATCATTCACTTACTAACAGCACACTGGGGAACTAAAAGATAAATTTCAGAATTAAAATTTCCCAGAAATAGATGAACAAGAAAGAAGGCAGATTCATGTACATTAAATTCAATGAACAACAAACTCACCTAAAATCCCGATCGTCATAAATAGATTCAACTGAAATTGGAGCAGCTGTATTTGCACTAAGAATTTCCTTTGTTCGCTTAACTTGTTTCTTTAGCTTCGCCATTGCCTTTGGGGATTTCCTTATGTCAACCCCATTTCCAAGCTGTTTATTGAACTCATCCGCAAAGTACTCCACCAATCTTAATTCCATATGTTCCCCTCCCAGCTCCGCATCCCATCTAACATCCTTGACCTGCAACACTCATCTGTTATACTAGCTATCTAACATTCAAGGAAAAAAGATTTAAGTAAAGTACCTATACAAGGATTTAAATTTTATGGCTTCGGGATGTCAGTGAGCCCACTATTACTGGGTTCAAATTTTAATATTTATACACAACTAGTAGATTTCTTAACACATATTCAAGGTCTGACCCAAAGCTACTGGTATAGATACCAAAGCTTATACCGTACATCCACCCCTATATACAATGCTACAATCGTTTGCACCAAAATAATAAACCTAAGAAATAACTTCAACAGAAGCATTCTCCACAACTATATAAAGCATCAGAATTGCAATGTTGCATGTAAATATATCAATAATTCTATTCATACAAATACAAATAATACCCTGAGCTTAAGATCAATGAAACGTTTGCTTAATTTTACCTGAAATTGGTTAGCTGAGACAGTCTTCCCAAACTCCTTAGTATTATAAGCAGAGAAGTAGACCAAGGCAGCATAGGTACTACCCGCACCCATATCATAGAAGATCACATGCCTTGACCCATTTGAAAAATCTTTATCAATCCCATACTGCAATGCTGCACCAGAATGTTCATTCACCAGCGCCAATACATTGATACCAGCCAATTCTGCCGCAACAAGCAGCCCTTTCCTCTCCGCCACTCCCATATATGGCGGCACAGTAACCACCGCATCCTTCACTGGCGTTCCCCGAGTATGCGCCTCCGCCAATCCAAGGGCATACTTAAACAACATCGCCACCAGCTCTTCCGCCGTGAAGTCACCATTCTCCGTCTTAAAAACCGCCACATTTCTCGATTCCTCGGGCGAAATATCATAACTTAAGTAGAGAGATTCAAGGGTTTTGGACACGTGCGGGAAAGTTTTTGATATTAGATCACGGAGATGTGAGTAAACCTTGTTGGGATAACGAGCGACAATTCCAGAAGCTTCTTCGCCGATGAGGCGACTGCCGGCGTGAAATGCGACGAGCGACGGAGTTTTCCGTTTGGACATTTCGTTAATCGCGATTGAAATAGGTGGTTGACCGGGTTTTAAGTTGACCACAGCGACTTTGAACCATTCCGATCCCAGATCTATGCTGGAAACTGCGGATTGACATGGAATTGGAGTGAGCAGCAAAAACAAT
Organism: Nicotiana undulata; assembly: GCA_005239495.1. Classification (NCBI taxonomy): domain Eukaryota; kingdom Viridiplantae; phylum Streptophyta; class Magnoliopsida; order Solanales; family Solanaceae; genus Nicotiana; species Nicotiana undulata. The sequence goes on from MDKH01076705.1 coordinate 13,480, forward strand.
GATAGGATTATCCCTATTCGGAATAACATATTCGCACGCCGGCGTTAGTAAATCGGAGTTTAATCGGAAAAAAGATCTCCGGTGAAGTTTATTACTTAATTGGGAAGAGGAAATTTCAGTAACAGAAGGGAGAGTAGGGTATATATACCATTGGGGTTACAGGTGGAAAGTAAAGTGATTAACCAATAAGGATCTGACATTTGGCATAATATCCACGTGGCATGTTATGTGACGCCCGGTGTGTTGGTTTTGCTGTTGGCTTGAATGAGTTGAGTCTGTCTTCACACCCCCGTCGTAATTTTGAAGCTTCTGGGCAGTTCCAATAATTTCCATTTTTAACTATTCTTTTTCTTTATTTTAGCTTTTTGACGTTTATTAAACAATAATATATACTCCCTCCAATTCAAAATAAGTGTTATAAATAGAATTTTATTTATGGTGAATGCTTGTTACTTGGTGGCTAAGTCATTCTTTTCCTATAAATAAAGGGGTCTTACCCATTGTGAATTATCCCAAAATTCAATAAGAATTCTCTCTCTTTTTCTGCAATATTGTTCTTCTTCTTTTATTGTTTAATAACACGTTATCGACACGAGACTCTAACCAATTGAGTAGAAGCTTTGAGATTGAGCATAATGATTGTCAATTGTTCCATGAACTTTCTTCATGATTAAATTCTGGATTTAAGGTAAGTATTTTACTTTATTTTTCTCTTTTAAATTCTTGAAATTCTATAATTTGAATTTAAATGCAATCAAAAACAATAAACTTTGATTATAACTCTTATAGAGTTTGCAAGAAATTATAACCACCCGAAGTGGTAAAATTTCTATGCCTTGTCATGATCAAATTCATGTATGATTGTGAGCAAATAAATGAAAATTCGTCCCATTGAATTTACTTCATTCTCATTTCCCTTAAGAGAATGTGATAGCAATATATGATAAGTCTGAAAGAAGACAAAATTATTACTATGAATGTATCAATGAATGTGGCATGGCAATAGATGAAATTATAATTGTCATCATTGTGGTAATGAAAACAATAAGGATTCTCACAATAATCCTTCACTTTGTGACAGTAATATTTATCATCGATTTGACATGAGATTTTGTAAAGCACATATAGATGATATGGTTCATTCATGATGTGAATGTGACAACATCTTATTTATGAATACATATTCATTCTTGGAAGAATATGAATGTGCTAGTCGTAGTGAATATACCACACTCACCTCTAGAAGGGGATTTGAGATAAAATAAAAAAATGATGTCATTATTATGACATGAATGGTCATTGGTCACGTACATATTGTACGCACAAATATTTTGACAATGTGATTATTAAAGGACAACAATAATTCAACAAATAAATCTTGCATATAATTTTGACCATGACCATAACGGTATAAATTTCTCTTTAAAAGAGATATTCACCATTTGGATGTTGATGAATATGTGATAGTACAAAATTAGTTGACAACTCTGGAAGAGTTAATTATACTATTTTGGAGAAACACAATTGATTACCAATAAGATATTGTGTTGTAGAAAGTCTCAAAGAAACTTATTCAGTTTTCAAAGTATAGCGAAAGCGATTGAATATATTGAGACTATAAATAAAGGAAAAATTTAATGTCTTTTATTACTACAACTTGTAGTGGGGTAATATGTATGTTAAAGTTACCCGCTTTATTCTCCATTTTGTACTACACAAATAAAAGAATGCCACATATAAAGTAGAAGTTTATTGTATAAAACCCCATATCATAATAAACTTAGAGTTTATTGATAATTGCACACGTCATGGCGTAAACCTGAAGTTTATCAATATTGATAATTTATTCAGTTGGCATAATTGGTTTAGCCATATCAATTTAAGTATGATGTGCAAAAATGAAAGAGAATTCACATGGATAAATATTAAAGAACAAGAAAGTTCTTTATGAATTCTCTTATTTTACTTGTTCTCATTAATTAATAGATCAACTAAAAATTGGGATTGAATCTCATGAATGTTGGAAATATCAAAGGTGAATATGGGCTCATTCACCTGCCATGTATACCACATAAGATGCTTATATGAGATGGTTACATGTGCGATTATTATTAACCCGCAACATGGTGTTTGCGAGGTAACTTGCTCAATAATTTGATTTAGAGCATAATTTCCAGATTTTTTTTATTCAAGATAGTTCACCTTGATAAGTTGGTTTACATCACATTTGGTTTAGCAAAATAATTTGTTAAGTGCCTCCACTTAATAGCTAAACTATTGCTTATGAGAACGAAGTTATCTATATCAGTTTGATATACATTATATGCGAAAGTATATTACATTCTCCCCTCACAAGTGGTTCAGGGTGATGAACCAAATAATTTCATCTTATTATTATTATTAAAGTGCGGTGTATATTGTGATTAACACCATAACGCACAAAGATGGGTTCCTAAAGTTGAGGAAGCAAGTTAGTTTTTCTAACATGAGGGGGAGAAATGATAAACATTTGAGAAAATGTTGTGTGGAATGAATTATAAATTCTCTATAAGCATGATAATGTGATAGCGAGGATTTTCAAGGTGCAACATATTCATTGAAATTAATATGAATGATTTATTCATCAAATCTCTGCTGACGTCAACCTTCAAGAAGCTAGTGCACAAGATTGGAATGTGAATGCTCAAGGATGAATTGATGCTCTCATCAGAGGGAGTTAATACGCGTTGTACTCTTTTTTCCTTACAAGGTTTTATCCCACTGGGTTAAGGTTTTTAATGAGGCAACCAAAAGGCGTATTTTTAAACATGTGTACTCTTTTTCCTTTTCTAGAATTTTTTTCCCATTGAGTTTTATTTTAGTTAAGGTTTTAACGAGGTAAATTATCTGTTGAATAGACATTCAAGGGGAAGTGTTATAAATATAATTATATTTATGGTGAATGTCTATATTCTAGAGAGATTCTAGGGTTTGTTACTTGGTGGCTAAGTCACTCTTTCCCTATAAATAGAGGGGTCATCGAGCCCGAGGTCGAGCACCCTTGACGGAGTTATAATGGCTAGTTTTAAGATAGGACATAAAAGAGAATATTCTAATGACTATTTTGTGCACGTGTATTGTTAGGGTTTTTAGGAACATGTTCCCTATAAATAAAAAGAGACATAATGATAGAAACATGTGACATTTATTTGTAAAATACACTTTGACTTTAAAGGAGAGAATCGGGTCTTATTGAAAGCATACAAACACAACCTTTTCATTAAGATTCATGTATATACTTTTCTGTTGGATCCGAGAATAACTCGGATATTCAAAGGATCATCCATCATTCATCATTGTCAAAAAGAATATTCAACGATTCCATCATTTCTTAGGTGACTCATTCATTATATTTACTTAAGTGCCATTTATTGCTACTCATCAATATTTAATGCTACAATATTTCCTTTGACTTCTTAAATATTGGTTGTGCACTACCACTACTATTAAAACATATCTACGTAGTATTTATTGCACTTCTGAGAACTTCATCTTTGAGATATTATTGTTACCTAAGATTAACCCGCATTCATATATCAACGAGAGCTGCGAAACAATAGGCGAGGACGTGATGCCCAACGCGCCCCCTAGGCGCGAGGGGTCGCCTCCCCCCCTCCCCAACTGCAGCATAACAAAACCCAGTGGAAAAGGAGCCTCCACATCCGCAGAAGAAGGGACGCCCCCAACTGTGAAAAAACTCCTCGAAGCATGGCTGACCGACATGGTATTCACAACTACCATCCCACTCCATAGAAACTTTCAAGGAAATGGCTGATAAGTTTGTGACTGCCCATGTCGGGGCCAAGAAGGCCGAAGCAAGAGTAAACGACATATTCTCTGTCAAGCAGTCCTTGGGAGAGTGACTAAAGGACTTCCTCCCCTGATTCAACAGAGTAAGGATGACTCAGCCAAACGTATCCGAAGGGATGGCAGTCGCAGCCACGGGTTGAGTAGAGATAGTTCAAGAGCGACTAGAAAACTCTTGCGCCGATTGATGAAATTATCCCCCAACCACTTGGGACGAAATCCATAATGCTTGATGCGCCGACGTCCGAGCAGACGAAGACGATCTCAATGACCAACTCACAGCTAACATTGGTACAAACCAAATCGAGAGAGGAACAAAGAGACAACATCAGGAGGGGTCACTGTTAAGTGGGGATTTTAACGTATTATTTGCTCTCTTTTACTTGTGTTTTAGGCTAAAAATGCTTGAAGGTATTCCCGGAAACTAATGAAATATGCTTGCTTGCAGGAATTTTTCAAAATGAGCCAAAGGAACCATAATCAACTCACAAAAGAGTCAAAAGTTGAACAAAAACCAAGACTGGAAAAAGAGATCTGAAGCGCGGGCCGCACAAATATTGTGTAGCCGCGAAAGCCATGATGCGGCCACCAATGAAATTACGCAGACCGCGATGACTGAGATTCAGAGACTTGACAACTTGAGCAAAAGAGAGAAGTGCGTACCGCACAGAATTGTGCGGCCTCGGAAGTCCCTTGTGCAGCCGTGATTGAAATTATGCGGTCCGCAAAATGAAGAATCAGAGAGTTGATTTCAATCCAAACTCAAGCAAGTGCGGACCGCATCACTTTTACGCGACCGCATAATCTAGAGTGCACCCGCACTTGGAATTATGCAGTCCGCGTAAGCTCAACTCAACCCAGATCCAAAAAAGAAGAACGTGGACTGCGATCAGAATTATGCGGCCGCGAAAGCAAGAGTGCAGCCGAACTCAGAATTATGCGGCCGCACAACCTCCGCAGGGCATTTTTGTGAGATATTTTCAGGTTAGTATAAATAGAACTTTTTGTCATTTTTAGGTTATGTTATGTCTTGTAAGAGCACCTGAAACAACTGAATATTCTGTTTTGGAAAATTTTATACTAGATTCACCTCTTAACATTAGATTTTCATCTATTAATCTATTATTATGAATTTTATCTTCATTTCATCTTTAATTTCTGTTATTTCCATGAGTAGCTAAACCCATAGCTAGGGTTTTGACCCAACCCTAGTGTGGGTATTTAATGAGTATTTGATTATAGGGCTTGAATATGAATGTGTTAGTAATATTTAGCCTAGTTCTTGCTAGAACTATAGAATTAATGGTTGCAAACATTGGTTCATGCCTTTATGACTTGGTCTCTACTTGAGAAAGAGGAACTAAGTCTATGAAAACTAGACTAACAAGGAATTGGGGTGAACTCAAGAAATTGATAGCCCCAATTAAAGGGTTAAACCTAGAGATAGTTATACCCGACTTGAGTTAATATAACTTAAATTGCACGAATACCCATTTGGACTTGAGAAAGTCAAATTGGGCAAAATCACTCAAACTACCGAGAGGTATAGAGTGAGTACCTGGGTGTGATAGCTATATTACAATCCCGACTAATCAAGTTTGCCCTAGAATTCTGCTACCCGTTGGATATCCACCTAGTAGAAGTCACTACCCTAGTCTCTTTAGACACTTGAAAAACAACAACAAAAATATTGTCCTTAGTTTCAATTATTGCAATCTTGATTAAAGTTAGAAGTAGAAATCAAACCCAAATGTTTGGAAGTGTAATCAGGAGCAAAACCCGCATCTAGCTCAGATATAAACCTAATTCCAAATAATTAACTTCATGTGGATTCGATCCCGACCTAGTTGTGTTAAAACTGCATCGACCACCCTCGCTACTCAATAGTAGTGCAGGCTTGGACCCGATTATTTTTTGGCGTTGTTTTAGACGGGAGAGGGGGTGATACAATATTGGGAGGCCTGGCTAGGTCAAGGAAGCCGTAGGTGTGGGCTGATAGATTTGTGAGAAGGCGTATGCTAAGTTCCGGGAATGTTGGCCCTAAAGGTCGCTCATTCTTGAGCGACAATTCATAACCAAAGACCTAAGCCCGCACAATCTAAATGGCCTAAAGCAATTTATGGAGAGAAAAGAATGGAAATATTTCACTGGACGAGTGGTAGATGCTAATGAATACCTCGTCAAGGAATTTTATGCAAATGTTGCCCACATAAAGAAGGGTACCAAGGTGACGAAGGTCCGGAACTTGAAAATCCGGTTTGATGGCCACACACTAAATGGAAATGCAGGATTTGAGGAGGTTGAGGCAGTGCAATACCTGGAGAAGCTAGCTTTTGAGAATGCAACTCGTCCATGGCTAGCTGAGATACTAGCTATTCCGGGGACAAAACCTGCATGGCTCACAACTGGAGTTCTAATAGTCAGAGCCACCCTAACTTTGAATCAAAAGGGTGGCAAACATTCGTGTGCAACCGTCTTGACCCATGCCAGGATGAGAATGACCTTCCACTCACCCAGGCAGTATTGGTAGCTTCCATCATGGCAGGCTATCCCATTAATGTGGGGAACCTAATGTCCTACAACATCTCCAATGCGGTCCATAAAGAAGACAGATCCCTACCCGAACTTCCTTACTGAGTGTTTCCATGATCAAGGGGTAGAGAAAAGGCATTTTGATGTTGAGGTGAAGGCTAAGAAGCCTTTATCATGGTACCACCTCCAGGAAGCGGACAACCCTAAACTCAAGGGTAAATCCACTACCTCCACTGGCCATTCTAACGAGCTAGGGGCAGTGTCCACTGGGTCAGTTGTCGATCCCTCCACAGCAGCCAGTGCTTCTACTAGAGCAACTGCCATACCTCCTCCATCCTCCGGGCCATCCCTCTCAGTGCCACTGTCAGTGCCTTCATCTTCTACCTACCCTCAGACTGCACTGAGGGTTTCACAGACACTATCCAGTCTCAACAACTGGATGCAGGTAGCTACCACAAAGCTGATTGCCATATCCAGTGCAGTGGCAGCACAATCTTCAGCCTCGTCAGAGCTTCAGGTACCTCCATCAGTAGAGGACTCATTGAAGAAGATTCTGGACAACTAGAAGAAGATTCTGGACGACCAGAAGAAGATCCGGGAGACTCTTGATGCACATGGGAAGATTATCAAGGACTTGGGGAAACAGGTGAAGAAGATGCGGAAGACTCAGGCATCGAAGGAGTCAGCGGAGAAGTTGAGCAAAGAGGTTGAGAAGATTGTTTCTACTGGTGATATTCCACTGGACCTGCTCAGGGAAGAGACAGTCCCAGCAGCACATGCAGCAGTGCCTGAGGCATCAGAGGCAGTAGCCGGCTGCCACTTCACACACTGATGAGGAGCTGATTTAGATGCTTAGCAACCCCGTAGTCCCCCAGTCAGAGGATGTGGAGATCCAGTTGAAGGATACGAAGGGTGGTGATGAGACCATGCATGTTGAGGACCCTGTTCATGTTGAGGACCCAATGCAGACATATAACACATAGGGGGTTCTGTTTACTCTCTACCCCCTTCCCTGTTCTTATTAGTTATTAGCATTGAGGACAATGCTATTTTTCATTTGGGGGTGGTCCATTTTGATTCGATGACATTTGGTATGTAATAACCATTATAATATTTTTCATTATCTTTATTTTCACTTTTGGTATGTATATATTTTTACCATTCGATGTATATATTCATTTCCATTATGTATATATTCGCTTTACTTCATTTGTACATATTCAGTTTACTTTCCGTAGTTTACTTCATAACTTCTTTCGTTGTTTTCCCTTAGCAGTGTAACTTCTTATTTGGGTTAGTAGTTTCTTTTTAAGTTTTTATATTCATTTTATGTTTTGTGTGAACAATAAGCCTTTAGTTTTCTTAATGACACGATTCTTTCCAAAGGTGGATGTTGTGTGAACCGGGTGGCTCTTCCCAACGATGGATGGCGTGACAATCTTCTTAAGAGATTGAGTCCGTTTTCTTTATATTTTGGTACATAGTAGTAATGAATAAAAGTGTCTCAAGCAGCTTTACTTGGTACTAACACATTTACCTTCGGACTTATGGTTAGAAACAAGTTGATTGGCAAAGAATAGCTCTAGTTGTGACCTTTAGACTCTTGTGTTGACTAAAACAATCATCGAGTGGTTTCTTTAGGCCATTTGTGATTTTCAATCTTAGCTAGGGTTGTTATGGGCCCTCGACTCTATTCTTTTTAACAATCCAACAACGTGAGAGGTGAGGTATTGAATTGCAAGTCCAAGTTTCGTGCCAATAAGTCTAAAACTTGCCCTGAATGTTTGTCTAGGCAAAATTCTAAGTGTAGCTCGACTTGAGAAATGATTGTAGGATCTCCTTGATCCAATTTGAAACTTGAAAGCTTCTATAGTCTACCAATGTGATATCCCTAGTCAACCCCTTTGAGCCTGAGCCTTTTTCATTCAATACCCACATTACAAGCCTTTATCCGTTTTATAATGACCCTCTCTTGGTACCAGATCTTTTTTTAATATTCGTGATAAACAATTGGCAAAAGCATAAGTTTGGGGGAGAGACGAGGAATTTGAAAGTGATAAAAGGTACAAATAAGAAAAAGAAATGAAGAAAATTAAAGTCAAAGAAAAGGAAGAACGGTAAAAAAGAAATATGTCAAAAAGAAAGTGAAAGTTGAAGGGATTCAAAGAAAGCAATGATGAAAGGCATGGAGTAATTAGAAAAGGAGAAAATGATTTTCATAAGCAAGAAAGAGTGACAGATGATTGTCATAAGCAATAAAGAGTGACAATGTGTCTCTCTAATTCCCCTAAGGAAGAATAAAATGACTCAAAAAGTCAAGAAAGTCAGAGCTGAAAAGAGAAAATGAAGTGCTTAAGGAAAGATGAAACCATCATAGTCCGATAAGTCCTACCTTGATCCAAAAGCCTTCATTACATCCCCGCAAACGCCCTATATGTTTTAAAGTTGAGTGAGCTTACATTAGTGGTGATTTACATAAAGGGCAAGCTTATGGTACTTAGAGCCGGACTTGTGACATTCTTTTGAGAGAGATGAGCGCACTTCTTCAAAATCTTTGTTTTCAGTGCTACATTCTAAAGTGAGATTTGCTCATGGGGAGTAGAGGAGGAAGAGTTTGGCTTCCACGATGACCTGCGTGATAGAGCGAACTTCCTTGGTGAATTAAGTCAACTCTTGATGCTCTAGTATCATATTAGAACTATTACTCAAAAGGTCATAACATGATGTTGTTGATAATTCATTTGTGTTGAGGGTAATTGTTAGTCCCAATTGATGCATGATTGATTCACCGTAGGCCAGCTGAAATATCCTTTTTTTAAGTGGAGGTGGGAATTACCTTATTTGCTTGAGGACAAGCAAAAACTTAAGTTTGGGGGACTTGATAAGTGGGGATTTTAAACTATTATTTGATCTCTTTTACTTGTGTTTTAGGCCAAAAATGCTTGAAGGTGTTCCTAGAAACTAATTAAATATGCTTGCTTGCAGGAATTGTTCAAAATGAGCCAAAGGAACCATAATCAACTCACAAAGGAGTCAAAAGTTGAACAAGAACCAAGACTGGGAAAAGAGATCTGAAGCCCGGACCGCACAAATATTCTGTGGCCGCGAAAGCCATGATGCAGCCACCAATGAAATTACGCGGACCGCAATGACTGAGATTCAGAAACTTGACAACTTGAGCAAAAGAGAGAAGTGCGTACCACACTAGAATTGTGCGTCCGCGGAAGTCCCTTATGCGGCTGCGATCGAAATTATGCGGTCCGCAAAATGAAGAATCAGAGAGTTGATTTCAAGTCAAGCTCAAGCAAGTGTGGACCGCATCACTTTTACGCGGCCGCCTAATATGGAGCACAACCACACTTGGAATTATGCGGTCCGGGAAATCTCAGATCAAGCCAAATCCAAAAGTAGAACGCCGACCGCAATCAGAATTATGCGGCCGCGAAAGCAAGAGTGCGGCTGCACAACCTTCGCAGAGGCATTTTTGTGAGATATTTTCAGCTTAGTATATATAGAAATTTTTGTCATTTTTAGTTATGTCTTGTAAGAGCACATGAGACGACTGAATATTCTGTTTTGGGAAATTTTGTACTAGATTCACCTCTTAACATTAGATTTTCATCTCTTAATCTATTATTATGGATTTTATCTTCATTTCATCTTTAATTTCTGTTATTTTCATGAGTAGCTAAACCTATAGCTAGGGTTGTGACCCAACCCTAGTGTGGGTATTTAATGGGTATTTGATTTTAGGGCTTGAATGTGAATGGGTTAGTGATATTTAGCCTAGTTCTTGCTAGAACTATAGAATTAATGGTTGCAAACATTGATCCATGCCTTTATGACTTCGTCTCTATTTGAGAAAGAGGGACTTAGTCTAGGAATACTAGGCTAACAAGGAATTGGAGTGAATTCAAGAAATTGATAGCCCCAATTAAAGGGTTAAACCTAGAGATAGTAATACCCGACTTGAGCTAATATCACTTTAATTGCATGAATACCCATTTGGACTTGAGAAAGCCAAATTGGGAAAAATCACTCAAACTACCGAGAGGTATAGAGTGAGTACCCGGGTGTGATAGCTATATTACAATCCCAACTAATCAAGCTTGACCTAGAATTTTGCTACCCGTTAGATATCCACCTAGGTAGAAGTCACTACCTTAATCTCTTTAAACACTATTATTGCAATCTTTAGAGTAAAGTTAGAAGTAGAAATCAAACCCAAATGTTTGGAAGTGTAATTAGGAGCAACACTCGTATCTAGCTTAGCTATAAACCTAATTCTAAACAATTAACTCCCTGTGGATTCGATCCCGACCTACTTGGGTTAAAACTGCATCGACCACCCTCGCTACTCAATAGTAGTGTAGGCTTGGCCCCGATCAATCACCCGTTTCCACGACCTAACTGGGAATAACACCGGCCATATGTCAGGACGACCACCGCTGCACCTTCCCCCCGCTATGAAGAAGGCCCATCCAGGCCAATGACTGGGAATCACTAGAACGAAAAAGGTATCCCCTTGTACTATATGCTCACAATTTTTGTATGTCACCTACAAAAAATAGTCTACGCTCTTGAGAAACTCAGAACGAAGGTAAAGTGACCGCCGAAGATGAGATCAGACCTGAACACCAGGAAATCTGATGCCCTCTGTGAGTTCCACCAGGAACGTGGGCATCTAACAGAAGATTACATCACCCTCAGACAAGAAGTGGTAAACATGTTGCGGCAAAGGCACCTCAAAGAGCTAGTAAGCGATAAAGATGAACCAACTTCGCCAGAGGACGTGAACATCAAGGCCCGCTGAAGCCGCCATCACCAACTTGTACTATTAACGTGATCATCGGCAGTGACGTCGATGCCTCTATCAACAGTATGCAGTTCACTCCCCCTAGTAAGACAGGTCAGGCGTAAATTCAACTCCGCCATCAACGATGCAGTCCACGATGAGGTGGAAAAACTTTTAGAGAACGACTCTAGCAAGGAGTCGAAGTACCCCAAATGGTTAACCAATGTAGTGATGGTCAAAAAGAAAAACATGAAATGGAGGATGTGCATGGATTTCACATACTTGAACAAAGCTTATCCGAAGGATTCGTTCCCTTTACCCCATATCGACCAACTCATCGACCCAACAACGGGGCACGAACTATTGAGTTTCTTGGACGCTTACTCAGTATATAACCAAATTCTTATGGAGAAGAGAAGACCACATTCATCACCCACCAAGGGATGTATTTTTTATAGGGTCATGCCGTTTAGGCTGAAGAACACGGGGGCCACATATCAAAGATTGGTAACAAATATGTTCAAACACTAGCTCTATAAGACCATGAAGGTATATATAGACGGCATGTTGATCAAGTCCAAAAAGGCAGATGATCACATCAATCATTTAAAAGAAACTTTCTACATACTAAGACAGTACGGAATGAAGCTGAACCCGGAGAAATGCGCGTGGCGTAGCCTTGGGAAAGTTCTTGGTTTTTGGTGTCGCAGCGAGAAATCGAGGTCAACCCAAACCAAATCAAAGATATCGAGGGGATACTAGAACTCATAGCAATAAAGAAGCAAGTCCAAAGGTTGACTGGTCGAATCGTCTCCCTATATATATTTATCTCGCAGTCGTCGGATAAATGTCACAATTTTTTTGGCTACTAAAAAAGGACAACGACCTCGAATGGACTCCCGAGTGTGTCTCGGATCTGCGAGAATTGAAGGTATCTATCATCACCACCCCTGCTTTCAATCACCCGGGGAGCAACTCCTCGTCTATATAGTCATCTCCGAAGAAGCGGTAAGTGCAGTCTTGATCCGCAAAAACAAAGGTACGCAATCTCCCATTTATTACAATAGCAAAACACTCATTGACCCAGAGTCGAGGTACATGCACGTCAAACAATTGTCTCTGGCCTTGGTCATAGCTTCACGAAAGCTAAGACCCTATTTCCAATGCCACCCTATTTCGGTCGTCACAACGTTTTCCTCGAGGAGCATTTTGCATAAACCCGAGCTATCGGGGAGGCTGTCTAAATTGGCTATCGAGCTAAGCTAGTACGATATCACATACCAGCCGCAAACGGAGATAAATTCGTAGGTGTTCGCCGACTTCAGTGCAAAAATAATGCCTGAAGTCGAAAGGGAAGCTGTCCAAACTTCCTTCCAAATACAAGACCTCTAGGTACTATACACTGATGGTGCATCTAACGATTCAGGGTCCGGACCGGGGCTCGTACTCGAGGTCCCTATAGAGGAAGTAATTCGCCAGTCCATATGGTGCCAGAATATGACTAACAATGAGGCCGTAATTGCAGGGTTAAGGCTAGCACTCAAGTATGAGAAGAAACGATTGAAACTCCACAGTAATTCCTAGCTTGTAGTCAACCAAGCCACAGGGACTTTCCAAATCAAGGAATAAATGTTGCAAAAATACCATACCAAAATGTTCAAGCTCTTACATGAGATAGACGAATGCCAGCTCGACCAGATCATACAAGCGCAAAATGCCAAAGCAGACGGCCTCGCCAAAACTGGCTAGAGCTACCAGAAAAATCAGGGTCGGGGATAAAAGCATAGTCCATCTCCTCAACTCATCACTAGACCAAACCGAGGTAAGAACCATAAACCTAACTTAGCATTGGATCAATCCTATTATCATATATTTGCAAAATGGCACACTCCCAGGAGACAAGAAAGAAGCCAAGAAACTAAGAATGAAAGTGGCCAAATACAGTCTCCTTCATAGCGACCTATACAAGAGGACTTACGGCGGCCCTCTGGAAAAATGTTTGGGCCCGAACCAAACCCAATGCGTCCTCGAAGAAGTCCATGAAGGCCATTGAGGTTCCCACTCCAGCAATCAAGCACTGGTCAGATGCCTTATACGGGCAGGATACTATTGTTCCACCATGAAAAAGGACGTCGCAGACTTCGTGAGGAAATGTGAACACTGCCAAAAGTACGCCCCAATGATTTATTAAGTAGGAAAACACCTTCACTCAGTCACCTTCCCTTGGTCGTTCATCAAATGGGGAATGGATATCGTAAGCCCCCTCCTAGTAGGGCAAGGTAATGTACGATTCCTTTTGGTTTTAACTGACTATTTCTCTAAATAGGTGGAAGCAGAGCATTCGCCTAAATATGGGAACAAGAGGTAATCACCTTTATATGGAGAAACATCATCTCCCGATTCGGCCTACCCAAGGAGATCAGCTATGAAAACGGGCCCTAGTTCATGGGAAAGAAAACCGCCGAATGTTTTAAGAAATGGATTATCAAAAGGATACTCTCAACCCCATATCATCGAGCGGGTAACAAGCAAGCAGAATCCTCCAACAAGTCCATACTAAACATTATGAAGAAACAACTCGAAGATGCCAAGGGACAGTGACCGAAAATACTACCAGAGGTATTCTGGGCCTACTGAACAACCCGAAGACGAGTAAAGGAGAGACGCCCTACTCTTTGTTCTATGGGACCGAGGCAGTAATACCGGCTGAGGTCGGAGAACACATCCAAAGGTACTCCCATGAAAGCGACACGAGTACGAAGAGAGCAGAAGGCAGGAACTCGACGAATTCGATGAATGAAGAGATATGGCGTACATAGGAATGGTCACCCAAAAACAAAAATTAGAACGCTATTAAAATAAGAATGCAAAGGTCTGGCCTCTTAAAGTCAGGGACAACGTACTAAAAGCCAAAACTCAAGCAAGAAAAGACCTCGTGGAAGGCAAGCTGGGGACAAACTGGGATGGACCGTATAAAATCACAGCCAAGTCGAACAAGGGTTCATTCCAACTAGAGACAATGGAAGGAAAGAAACTACCAAACAATTGGAACATCAGCCACCTCAAATACTTCAACTTCTGAGAGAAAGAGTGTCCCATAAGTCGTACTCTTTTTCCCTCACTTGAGTTTCGTCCATTTGGGTTTTCTCAAGGATCTTTTAAATGAGGCGGCGAAGGGAACACTTTGAGTCGAAGTGCGCGAGGGTAGGAGCCTTGTTAATCTTTCATTGGTCAACTTCTCAATACTCTCCAAGTCAAGCAATGAAGGGACTAGGTAGATTAAGACTAGAACACCAACCAACACCCACAATCTGTAACTTTTTCCAAGTATGTAACCAAAGAAACAATGTCAAAGTAATAAGAAACTTACGTTTATCAGATCACCCTTTTTGTATTAAGGTTATGTTCGACTCGCTCGAACAAACGCCTATCGGCCCTCAGTCGCGATTTAACGAAAGTTTATGTTCGACTAAGCTCGAACAAACACCTACCGTCCCTCAGCCGTGATTTAAAGAAAGGTTATGTTCGACTAAGATCGAACAAACACCTACCTACCCTAGTCCACGATTTAACGAAAGTTTATGTTCAACTAAGCTCAAAAAACACCAACCGGCCCTCGGTCGCGATTTAATGAAAGGTTATATTCGACTAGGCTCGAATAAACATCTATTGGACCTCAACCACAATCTATTGAATGGTTATGTTCGACCTCATTCGAACAAACACCTATCGGCCCTCGGCCACATATCAATAAAGAAACGCACGCGACATATGAATATTCGGCTCCAACGCCACAACCAGCTAAAAGACAACAACAATAAGAAGGACAATAGCGAAACGAGGAAATAATAGAATTAAAAAACATACAAGTACAGAAAATAAACCACATGAAGGGAAAAAGATGCAAGGAACAACTTTGATATTTCATACTTAAACTGTTTACAAAGGCTCGTGAAGACGCTGGCAAAAATACATAGAAAGTCAAAAAGAAAACTAATGGTCTCCTCCATCATGACCTTTAGTGCCCTCGCCAACTCAGTATTCAATGGCGTCACCACCCTGACCACCGAGACCCTCACTTTCTCGATCCCCCTCGCCATCGCCACCTTTGTCCTCAGGATAAGCGGTATCGTACCGGGAATTCTCCTCAAGCCAGTCTACACTCTCATCCCCATCCTCCTCGACGTGCTCAGACATAGCTGGATCATATCCTCCAGTGACTCGAGCTTCACGATCCTTAACACGAACATCTTCAAGGGCAGCCTCAGAAACGGACCTACCGTATGCAAATCTCGAAATACATCTAATTGGGCCTCGACATGAATCCATTCTTCGTATATATCCCGAGGTACATTGGGAAATCTGAAGTGCGGGAAGAGGATGATTGTGCAAGTAACTGGTCATTCTCGACCTCCAAAACGGCCACTCGATCATGAAGAATAGAGTTATCTTTCTCCAGCTCTCCAATCCTCTCTTCGAGTCGATCTTCCTTAACTCTCGTCGTTGATTGATTGTTCTCCCACTCGGCTCAAAGAGTCCTATTCTCCAACTCAAGCATCTTCATCTTACTCCGAGAATCCAAATGAGAGGACTCCGCCTTTTTAAGCTCCTTTTGCTTCTCGGTGATCTAACTATTGAGGGCCTCAAGCTGAAGTCGACACTCTTCTAACTGCCCCCGCAACTCGACTACTTGAGCTTGAAGGTCGTTGCATTGGGACTCAACGCCCATGCTGACCTCAATCTCTTCTTTCCTACTCCTCAATGTCCCCTCAAGGATGATACATTTCTTGATGGACTTCACCAACTCATCATCTTTCTCTTTCAACTCGTCTCGAAGGGCTTGCATATCGCTGTATTCGCAAAATCACCTACGTAAATCTCAGTACTTGCCACGATATTCAAAATATTTATCTTTCAATTTCACAAAGATTTCTTTACGCCTCTTCTCCCCCCGACGCTCTTGATCTCCAAAATCGTGTTTGTAATCATAAAAAGGAAAGAGAAGAAAGAAGTCAGAACCAAAGACGCCCTGGAAAATAAAAAAGAAACAAGGACTACATCCTCAGTGTTCTTCAACAGGTCATGATCCATGGGGATCGCCGCGATAGTCCTTGTAGCCCATCCAACCTTATCTCAAGCTGGGTAAGCCCTTCTTCCATCATCCTCAGGTCGTCCGCATCAACGTCGGAACCTGAATCGTCGTCCTCCTCAGCATTGCCTTTGCCCCTCTCGTTAGCAGAAAAGGAGGTATCTACCGCCGTCCGAGAAGCCGATGCTTCATCTCGCTGTGAAGGGTCAAGAACATCACCAGTTGTCTCTCTTGTATCCATCACCACACAAGGAAGAGACAAATCCACATCGGCTCCCACCGACCTCGGAGCCTCAGAACTCGTCTTGATATCATCCCCCACTACAATAGTCACCGTCTCACATAGCAAAAAGTCCCCTTCCTCTACATCAACGACTCAGGTGGCTCCTTCACCGGCATCTACAGACCTCCTCTTTTGAGGTTGGAGATCTCCATCACCAGGCAAAGACTAATCATCCTCATCAATGAGAGAATATAGAGGAGGAACCGAAGACTCCATGGCCAAAGTGGAAACAGAGTCGGGCGCGAAAATAAGAGGAGTTGGGACTAAAATAGGATCAATCGCGGTCGAAGCAGGAGCCGAAACTGAGGGCGTAATAGCCTTTCTCTTCCAGAACGAGTGCGTGGGAGCTCTCGACCTCCTTGGAGACCCCCTGGCTGAAGTTATGGAAAACAGGAAAAGGGAGGAGATGGCCGATAATCTCAGAGAGAAGCTCCTAGCCGCGCACCCCCGCTGTATGGGGAAGGATCCGTCTAACCCATTCATAAAGGTGGGATACCATCTGAAGAGGCCGAATAGTAGCTGTAAAAGGAAAAAACCCGATTAACCGACCCACAACAAGGAGAACACTAAAAATATGAAGTATGTAATCTAGTACCAGTACAGAGTAGGGTTCCAAGCCTTAGGGAAGTCCGCGACAATGGACACTAAGTCTTTGGTCCTAACATAGAAGTAGTCGAGCCAGAAGTGCCGACTAGATTTGTCATCCATCTTCACCACCAAAGAATCCCCCCTCCCCGTTGCGAAGATTCAACAAGTTCCCTCGGTATAAATGAGGGACGAAGAGATTGACCAGGTGGTTAAGTCGCGAATTTCGTCAACATCATGGCCACCTTAAAAATATAAGGGGCGAGTTGCGCCGGACACACGTTATAGTACCTGCATAGGTCTTCTATCAGCGACGATAAAGGAAACGAGTATCCAATCAGGAACGGGTGTGCGTAGAGGGCGCATAAGCCAGGACGGTGTACCCGAACCTCGTCCTCACCTGCTGGGTTTAAACCCACGTGACTTGGAAGGTCGAGTACTCGAGTTTAACCTTGAGGTCGGTTAATCGCTCAGTGCTCATTGCAGATTTTAATAACTCCATCACCACTTCCGGCGCCTTATGGAAGTCCGATTTAGCATCTGGGTATCGGGGCATAATCTCCTCTACAATGGGTAAACTTTTCTCCTCGGCGGTAGTTCTGCCCTCTTCCTTTTCATTACAATCCGAGATATTAGTGGGGCCTCGAATCAACCGAACATCAATAATAAACCCTTCCCAACAATAATCCTTCCAACATCAATAATAAAAGTAACAAAACTTGAATGCGGAAGAGAGAAACATAACAATCATAAGATAACGTAGATTTTCCCAAAAATTGGGCTATCACAATCTCATGGACTAACTACTGGAATACTAATTACAAGTCTGGAAACAAAATACAACACTGTCTCGAAATAATAAGAGAGACAATGACGCGGTAAAGGAAAGAAGCCTCGGGATCCACGAACGCCGGTGTATACCTCGAAG
>ML299293.1:0-13017 GCA_005239495.1 Nicotiana undulata
AGGCATCCTAGCAATCACTTTTCATAAGCCCCGCAGGCATCATTCAATCGGTACCGGTGCTCACTAGGGGTGTGTTACAGACTCCGGAGAGGCTCCTACAGCCCAAGCGCAATAATAAGCCACGACATGGCATAATTCACACACAATATAGGATCGCAGCCTCACTCATATCATATCATCCTCACAATATAGGCCAGCAGCCTTACTTAGTCAGACACTCTCAATTTGCCCTTCAGGCCATAAATATACCGGGTTCTCGACCCAAAAACAGTATTTCATTTTCAAGAAGTAGTATCAAAATACTCTGAGTGTCAAAACAATTTCACAGAAAAGACTGAGTGAAAAATCATAACATAGCAGTGAGGAAAATAGTAAAAACATCCCCCAAGGGGTAAACAAATCGGCACTAGGCCCCAAACATGGCTTACAGCCCAAAACATATCATAATATATAAATACTATTTAAGCAAAGGCTTAAAAATCGGTTTCGCAACTCAATAGTCGCCTAAATAGGAAACATGTTCCAAAGTTTCCACCTTTTTATTTCAAAACCCGTGAAAGGGTGCATAGTACAGGGTTTCATACCCTCAGGACAGGACTTCAAGACATTACTTACCTCAAAACTAGCCCGAAAACTATTCCGCAATGCGCTTGCCTCTCGAATCAGCCTCCGAAGGCTCCAGATCTTCCAAGTTCAGATTTTTATCATCAATATATGCTTAAGGAATAAATTCCAATCGAAAGATATCAATTTTACTCAAAAATCCGAAACCGAGCAAAACCCCACCCCTGGTCCCGCGTCTCGAAACTCAGAAATTTTTACATAAAAGTGTTCTTCTTATTCTCACGAGTCCGTACATATAAAGAACACCAAAATCAGAGTTCGTTTGACCCCTCAAATCGACCCTTGAAGGTCTCATAATATCATGCCCCAAAATCCTATTTTTCTACTGTTTTTCATGAATTAAAGGCTGAGATTATGGTCTATAATCACCCATTATCGAGTTTTAATGACTAGNCGTTAATACTCTATGCGTTCGCGGTCAACGGGCTGCGTTCGCGTTGACCACTGTACTTTTCCCTCCGTTATCGCGCTCTAGTCACCGCGTTCGCACTGCCTTGCCAGGCTAGCCATCGCGTTCGCACCCCCAGGTCCGCGTTCGCACTGACCAACGGCCTGGGGTCACCCAGGTGACCTGAACCCTTATGCGAACGCACTAGGCAGCCCGCGTTCGCGATGCACCTTCCACCCCTTCTCCGCGTTCGCACTTGAACCACCGCGGACGCACAACACAAAAATCCCTGGTCCAAAATTTCCTCTTTGCGAACGTGGGCCCCCTTCCGGGAACGCATAGGGTTAATTCCATGTGCAAAAACACCAGAAAACCAGCATTTCTCCCAAGTCCAAAAATGCCCGTTAACCATCCGAAATCAATCCCGAGCCCCTCGGGACCCCAGCGAAATATACCAACACATCCCATAACATCATTCAAACTTAGTTGCACTCTCAAAACACCAAAACTAACATCAAAACTCCAAATTTGCATCTGATTCAAGCCTAAGAACTTTGATATTTCTAAAATTCAACAATGATGCCGAAACTATCCAAATCAACTCCAATTAACTTGCAATTTTGCAGACAAGTCCAAAATGACATTACGAACTTGTTCCAACTGTCGGAATTCCATTTCGACCCCGATAGCCTATTTCCCACTGCAAACCGAAATTGCCAAAAACTAACTTTCACCAATTCAAGCCTAATTCTACACCGGACATCACAAAATTATTATGAACACACTCCTAAGTCCCAAATCACCTAACGAAGCTATCCGAGCCATAAAATCTGCATTCCGAGGTCGTTTACAATAAGTCAACTCTTAGTTGACTTTTCCCATTTATAAGGCTATTCTTAAGGATAAAGTGCCTGAATTCTCATTTAACCATTCCGTTTCCAAGCCTATCAACTCTAAAACATTAATAACAGAATAACCAATCTATAATAAGTCAATAGAAACAATTATGATGAATGTTTTACGTAACGACGGACCGAGTCGTTACAATACCGAAACAAAAGAAAAATAAGCTTATGCGACGATAATCGTAACACCTTCCCAAGACTAGGTAATACAGAGTCACGAGCTATAGCTTAATACATGGGAAGAGCTCAAAGATTAAAATACAATATTGTTCGAGTAATAAGCTGACAATACAATAAAAGGAAAGGACTCTAAGGGACTACGATGACCAAGAAACTCTACCTTGAATCCTTGCGATCAATAAGCTAACTCTGCATGAGTCTGATATCTCCAATACTTGGATCTGCATAAAAATACGCAAAGGTGTAGTATGAGTACACCACGGTTGGTACCCAGTAAGTATCAAGACTAATCTCGGCGGAGTAGTGACGAGGTATAAGTCAGGACATCTACTAGTCAAAATAACATGTGTAGTATAGAAGTATAAAACTAATAATGCATATCATTCAGCCCATGAGAGGATATTGAACCTGAGAAATAGTACAGTAGACAGGAGCATCAAGAGACAAACAACAGGTGTCATAACAGTGTCTAGAATGTAAGAGAATTGGACAATCAAAAGAAGATGATATAGGAGAGTGGAAGGACATCAAGTATAAAGCAAGGTTGTCTAGAAAGTTTAAAAGAATTAGACAACAAGGAGCAACAGGAGATATGAACTGTGGTTTAGAGTCTAGGAAATGCTCATGGGTACTGGTAAATATAGATGGGACATATGGAATAAGGGATACAGGAAGTCAGGCAGTCACAAGAACAACTCAACATGTGAATACAATGAGCACAAGAAACTGGAATGAGAAGGATAAGGATGTATGGGGTAAGATCAATAGAGGCATAGAACAGAAGAGCAAAAGTGGAGAGGATATAGGTACTGGAAGTCACAAGCAAAATAAACCAAAGGGAGGCAAGAAATTCTATAACTGGAATAT
The DNA here is from genome assembly GCA_005239495.1 of Nicotiana undulata. Lineage (NCBI taxonomy): Eukaryota > Viridiplantae > Streptophyta > Magnoliopsida > Solanales > Solanaceae > Nicotiana > Nicotiana undulata. Next base: position 2,965 of record ML299293.1, read on the forward strand.
TGATGAAATAAGGAAGTGGAGGAAAGAAAAAGTCATACAATTAGAAAATCAGTTGGTAACCAAATTAGGAGGCAAGAATTCAAGAGTGACAAAGTGGAAGAAAAATGCAAAGAGATTAGTAAGGGAGCTGGAGCTTAGGCAGTATCAACACAATCAAATCCATAAGGAGGAGAAGGTGATGACCAAAATTATCACTAACTTTGTTTGCTTTTTTGCAGGAAACGCTACTGTACTCATTCCTTGTCATTTAATACGACTGCTAAGGGTGGTATTAGCACTAAGTGCTCATTCCCTAGAAGAAGGAAAGATGACATGCATAAGCAAGAGAAGACAACCATGGAAAAGGTATAACTCACACATTGTGAAACTTTGGTACAGGAGATTGAACACAGGTAAAATGGCCCGTTTAAGGAACTTTTCTCCAGTATAGCAATATAATACAATGTTTGGGCTAACACAATATGTAAGGGAATCAACACAAGATAAAATGACAAGACACGATAATGGAGGAAAACACAATAGGACTGGACAGTCTACAGTTTCCAATAGGTCCTTTTCTCAGCTCCATGACATTAAGAAAAGATCAAAATTGTCTAATACCAATATGCAACTAGGAAATAGGACAACACAAGAGTGTCCTCAGGCAAAGGGTGCAAGAAATTAACAACTGAAGACGGCCAAAACCTGGAGCAAAATTAGTGTATTATTAATGAGGATACAGTAGTTACAAATCTTCAAGTCTAGGAATGGCAACAGGGATAAATGGAACACTGGAACAAAAATGCAACATAATGACAGAGGAAATCATAGAAGAGGAATTATCAAGATCATTACACGTGAGTCAAGATGCAGCAACATGTGGGAGTATAAAGAAGAGCAGTCGTATACATTGAGCAATCAACATGGCTGGGAAATGCAAATAGGGCCACTGAACAAGAAAATTCATGGAACATATGGGCCAATTTCTTTTCTTAATAGGCTAGTTTCTACGATATTTATAGACATCATAGTTTGTGATATTTTTATGCATTTTCATTTTGTACAGTCCCATCGTAGGGCACCATGACATTATTTGGTTATTCATATAAATAAAAACTAGCCTAGGCTATGCTTAGTGGATTACCAAAAAAATAAAAAATAAAAAAAATACATCTAATAATGAAAGCAAGAATGAGAAAATGGCAAAAAGAATCAAAATGTGATATAATCAGTAAAGTAATAAGAACACTGTGAAAGTACCATTGACCAAATAAGGAAAATAAATAACAAACAATTAATCAAACCGTTCTAACAAAGTCTCGCAACGAAATTACTCCGAGAAACCTCATCTCATAATTACCAATCATGAGTCTCAAACCATAACTCATTGCGCCTTGTTCCCACACTTCTAATACAACTGCACAAATAACTCGCGTGACAATATCTCAATCCGCTCGGCATGATCATATGTTCACAATCACAATTCACCCGGCGTGGTAACATGATCACTATCACAATCTATCCCGCATAGTCACAAGCTCAATATCATAATCCGCCTGGCATGGTCACATGCTCAATATCAACATGAAGGCAGATAATACAAGAATACACGAGCACATTCAATAAATGTCAAGTCTCGTACTTCTGAATTAGTATAAGTGGCATTCTACGTGTATGCTTGTGCGAGTGTACTATTACAACCCAAGTCAACAAGTAATGTACAAAGACATTGAGTAGCTCATCGAAAGCAACACAAAAAGTCACATAAGGTGCATGACATACACAAGGAAAATCATACCATCACACGAATATCATCAACATAATGCCCCCAGATCATCACACATCATCTCTAACATTGCCTCCCTTATCGCACCGATAGCGACCAGTATCACTCTGCCCTGACAATATCATTAGCCACCCATATCACTTCGATAGCCACCTGTATTACTCCGCACAATCAACAATTGTGAGATTCCACCCTTATACCCCGCATAACAACAACAATGAGATGCCACCCTTATATTCCGCATAACAATAACCAATCCACATAACAATTCAGATGTGCTAAAATCATAACAATACGACATATCAACTCGTACCACAAGTGCCCATAGGCCACAACCTTTCTAAAAGAACCAACAATATCAATATTTCCACAATAAATAGCTCAAGGCTCCAACACAATGTGCATAAAATTTCAATAACAACAAGATGAATGGGAAAGTAACTCAACAATGAACAACACCTCCTTTATTCACAACTTTAATTAAATAGATTAATGAATTTCAATAACTTCAATTTCAATTAATTGCTTAAGGATAAATTCGATAGTGAAGGTATTTATATGAAATGGCAAACTTCGAATTCTAGTGTATGACATAGGCTAACAATGAAAGAGATGACATGAACTAGGGACTACGAGCATGATAATAATCCGACAACAAAAAGGGTATCATGTAACAACACTTTCATTTAAGAATAACTCGACAATAAAGGAAGTCACATAATGATAAAAGAGGTAATAACTTCAAATAAAACACATACGATTAAACTTGATAAGTAAAGGATGTGACATGTATCAACAACTTGAAATAAAGTATGTGGGAGTAAACATGACAAATAAAAGATAAAAAATGTACTAACAATTCAAATAAATACATGAAGGAAGCCTAAGAGTCTAAACTGGCCAATTTTCAAATATAAGCCCGAGTAAGTACTCGTCACCTAGCGTACAAGGCTTTCACATGATACAAATAACAAAAACGACTCCAATCCTAAGGGGTAGTTCCCCTACAAAAATTTATGTAAGATACTTACCTCAAAGAAGCCAAATCTATACTCTAAAATAACATTCTCGCGTGAAACAACCTCTGAACGGCTCAAATCTAGCAAAAATAATTCAATATAATAAATAAAAACCATAGGAGATAATTTTAGTTAATAAAGCTTCGATCTTTAATGAAAACTTAAAAGTCAACCAAAAAAACCAACCCCAGGCTCATACACCCGAAAAAACTCACAAAATCCGACCACCCATTCCTATATGAGTCCAACAATACCAAAATTATCCAATTCCGACATCAAATTGGCCTTCGAAAGCTCATTTATGTTTTAGTAAGTTTTCACAAAAATCCCAAATTTTCTTTAATTAAAATCACTAATTTAATGATCAAAACAAAGAAGGAATCATGAAATATTATCAAATCCGGGTAGAGAACACTTATTCCAATCCAAATTGTGAAGAACCTCTCCAAAATTGCCCAAAACCAAGGTCTATAACTCAAGATGTGATAAAAATAACCAAACCCTCGATATATATGAAGCTGCCTAGCGATTTCCGCATTTGCAGACAAAACAATACATCTACACTCTCGCTTTTGCGAGCCAACTCTCCCAGCTGCAGTTATCTTTTATCAGACCAGCAATCGCACCTGCACAAAAGCGATCGTACCTGCGACGCCAAAGAAATGCCCACACAAACATAGAAGCAAGCTCTATCACATTAGTGATCCAAAATCTGTTGATGCGAAAATGGCACCTGCGATCCGTCACCCTCAGAAGAGAATCTTCCGCCCAACGCTCAACATCTCAGAAACGGCAAAAAAACACGTAGAAGCGGCCTCGATCATGTGCTCCAAAATGTGCAGATGCAAATCACTAGAACCAAACTTGCCCAAAAACATGGAAATAATCCGAAACACGCCTGGGCCCCCGTCTAATCATACCAACAAGTTCCATAACATAACGCGGACCTGCTCGAGGCCTCAAATCACATCTAAAAACATCAGAAAGACGGATCACACTTCAAATCGAACTTAATGAACTTATGAACTTTCAAATTTTGGATAGAAGTCCCGAATGACACAACTAGTCTATACCAACTCCCGGAATCAAAATCCGAATGTGATATAAATAAAGTCAAGTCCTGGTCAAACCTCTCAACCTTTCGAACCTTCAACTTTCCAACTTTCGCCAAAATGCATCAAATCAACCTAAGGACCTCCAAATAAAAATCCGGACATACACCTAAGTCTAAAATCACCATATGAAGCTATTGGAATCATGAAAGCACCATTCTGGAGTCGTCTACACAAAAGTTAAACTACACTCAACTCTTGCCATTTAAGCTTCTAAAACAAGAATCATTCTTCCAAATCAATCCCGAATTATCAAAAACTGAACCCGACCACATACACAAATCAGGATACACAATACAAAGCCGCTCGATATAAGCCACCGAACGGGATGCAATTCTCAAAACGATCGGCCTGGTCGTTACACTTATGGCGAACTTTATCTTTTGTAAAATTAAGGAGAAGTTCAACACTACAAAATATAAGTTGAGACCTAGTTTTACTCAACGAACAAGTGTGGTTGAAACAAATTTTAAACTTTTTCTAATGAATATCTTTGATCAACGACCATATGATCAATTGATAAAGAAAAGTTTATGTGAACGAGAATATGATGAGCAAGAATAAATATTTATTCACTGATTATGGATGGATTTGGTAATTACATATGCTAGAAATTGTATATCTATTCCTATTTGGCTGGAGGAACATGCTGGCTTCTTCATTTGGGGGTGAATTTATTGATTAAATTGTAATTCACCTACTAAGTTCTAACAACTAGTCTATTGTTGTTGTTATGCAGCTTATAAAAGCACATAAATTTCAAGGTGTAATGACCCAAAATTCCTCCAAGTCGTGATGACACATAAACCAACTCGCTAGGTAAGACAAAAATAATTAACACAACTCAAATGAAATATCATCGATAATCAACGAATAAAATAGCTGAATTCCATACAATATTTCAAGGGTTGGTAGTACAAGTCATGAGCTACTAGATTAAGAATACAACTATGGTACAAAGGAATAGTACAACTTCTCTCTAAAGCTTAACATAAACAAAAATGAACTCCTAAACTACCATGAACAAATGGTAGCTTGAATCTGGATTGCAGCTAAAACTTCAACGCTAGCCTTCGTCACCCACAACAGCTTAGCTCCAAGATCTGCATGCAAGGTGCTATAGTATGAGTACAACTGATCCCATGTACTTAGTAAGTTTTTTGACTAACCTTGGTGATGTAGTGACGAGGTTTTAGGTCAACGATACTCACTTTACATAACATGCACAACTCAAAACATATGCATATACCCAGTAACAATATCGAATCTAAGTATGAAATACAAACAACAAATCAGTGCACATAGAGAAGATGTGCACAAATTATATAGCAGTTCAACATATAGAAAATATACGTATTTAATCTCAGATAACACATCCATAATTGCATACAGTGAAGGTATGCACATGTTCCATACCAGTTTAACAGCTCAACATATAGAAAATATATGTGCCTAATATCAATAAATCATCAAGGATCGCATACTAAGAAATATACATGAAATATCAAATAATATGTCAACTGTTGTAGATGGAAAAGACATGCATGAAATATCAAGTCAAGCTATACTGATCAACATATAGAGAAGATATGCACCGTGAATCATTTCATCAATTAAAGCATCATATTGAGAAGATATGCATAAAAGACATGTAGACATTCCATAGTTAGCATATAGAGAAGATATGCAAAGTCCAACCACTGATAAGCTTTTCCATAATCCACATCAGCCAGAAACCTGTCGTTTTCTCACAATCTGCGTGTACACCTTCAAGAGAGAAACATAAGAGGATGACCCTAGGGGATAGATCCATATTCACACGATGCATGGAGAACTCACGTGCCATAACCACACGGACACCTCACGTGTCAAAATCATAAAAACCGCAGGGATAACTCACGTGCCATAATAACTCAACCCTCACAGACCACTCACATGTTGTCAATCTAGTCCATCACACAGAAAACATATTCAAGAAGACATGTAAAGGAATAATGGATATCGAATCACATAATAATGGACTGAGGAAGGTGTATGCATATACAAAGTGTACAACTACAACTCAAGTTAGGAGAATATGCCATACAATAACAAATATCATGTTCCAACAGGAATTCAAGACCTATACATGATATCTAGCATGATTCGAGAAGTATACATAGTCATACAAACATATAAAGCATGATAGCATGAAGCACAATATCCAAACAAGGCATGGTACAACATATAGACTACTCTGATCATGAATCCACATATCACCCGCATATACACCCGTCACCTTGCATATACGTCACTTTCGCACATTTCAATTAGATAAATAATGTCATATCCTAAGGGTTATTCCCGTAGAACAAGATTAGGCAAGATACATACCTTATTCGGGCAAACCTTCAACCTCAAGTCATGTTGAAACCTCGATCCAACCCATCTATAATGTAATTTTAAGCAAATCATTGACTAAGAAAGTCAAACAATGCTATAGAGAGTGATCCCAATCCATAAAGCTTTGACCTTTGAAGAATTTTTAAGAGTTCAACAAAAGCCAATCTGGGTCGCATGCCTGAAATCCAAAACCAATACCAATCTCGATGACCCATAACCTATCGAGCTTAAATATGTTATTAGATTCCAAAACCGAGTCCAAATCGGTACCCAAATTTTCAAAATACACTATTTTAAAGTGTGGGCAAAACCCCAAAATGTTATCTCAAAAATCCATATTTTGGGTGTTAATAAATCATGCAGAATCTTGAAATAATACCATAAATGAGTGGAAATCGTTTACCCAAAAGTCTTGTATGAAAATCCCCATGAAAAATCGCCCATCTCCAAGTCTATGGTTCAAAATATGAGAGAATGAGTCAAAATCCTGAAATAACATCTTATATGGTATGTCCAGCACTATTCATCATGATTGCTAGATATTGCTTCGCGATCGTGAAACAAAACTAAGTCGTTGCCTAAAATAACACAACACGAACGCGACGACGAATGCGATGAGAAATGGCCAACCACATACGTGAACGCAGACATAACCCCGCGAACGCGGACAACATTGCCCCAACTCCCTTATCTTCAACACGAACATGATCACCATATGTGCAAACACAAAGATCAATCTCCCACCTGCCTCATCCTTTACGCGACCACAAATCAACACATGCGAACACGTAGATTCTGATCCCCAACAATATGCGAACGTATGACCTTATCCACAAAGATGATGGAAAAATAACTGTCTACTCAATTCATTTCCATGGTTGTGAGTCTCTCTTCATGATCACGATGCACTGCAACACACCAATGCAAAAGCTACTCCAAACATCACTATAATAGTCAAAAACTACCCCTATCACACGCGAGCCCATTGGGACCCCCTCCAACCATACCAACAAGTCTATATACAGTATCCAAACATATACAAAGGCTCAAAAAAACCATGAATAACATCAAAACCAAGGACAGAATATCAAAATCATTCTCTTAACTTTCCAATATTCCAACTTCGTCGAACTCGCCCAAATCAAACATAGGCATTACGGATCAAACTAAACTTTACACACAACTCCTAATCAATTGAATGAACCTATCCAAGGTCTCAAAACCACAATAGGAGTTTGATAATATCAAAATCAACTTTCGGTCAAACCTATGAACTCTCTAATTCTTCAAATTGACAACTTTCAATAAATAGAGCCAAAACCTTCTAGGAACATCCAAATTCAAATATAAACATACGCTCAAGTCCAACCTCACCATACGAACCTATTATAATTATCAATTTTTTATTATGAGGTTCTTTACTCAAATGTCAACCTCGATTCACTCTTCCAACCTAAAGATTCCAAATTGAGAATCACTTTATCAAATCCATCCTAAACCACTCAAAAATCAAAATCAACCATGAATGCAAGTCATTATACACCATATGAATCCACTCGAAATCTCAAATCATATAACAAAATGCTAAAACTCAAAATGAATGATGGGGTCGTTACATTCTCGCCAACTTAGACATACGTTTGTCCTCGAGTGCACCAAGAGTCATTCTCAAGTCATCCAATTATTGTATAATCTCATCTTTCACATACCCTTTGTGATGACCCAAAAGGTCATCGTAATTAATTCCAGCTAAATCTGTGTTCCGAGGCCTCGAAAGCCTCCGTTAATCTCACCTCAATATGCGTGCGCAGCCCGGGCAGGTAGCCGGGAAACTTCCATGTGAAACATTTGATAAAAATGGGATTTTGAATTGAATAATTTAATAAAGTTGACTTTGGTCAACATTTTTGGTAAACGGATCCGGACCCGTGATGTGACGGTCCTGGAGGGTCTGTAGGAAAATATGGGACTTGGGCGTATGCCCGGAATCGAATTCCGAGGTCCCAAGCCCGAGAAATGAATTTTAAAAGAAAATTGTTTTCTGAAAATAATAAAGGCTTTTGAAAATGAATAATTATGTGAAAACCATGTTACCGGGCCCGTATTGCTGTTCCGGAGCCCGGAACAGGTTTGTTATACGTTATTTGTCCTATCTGTGGAATTTGGTGTAAAACGGGCTTGATTTGGTTGGTTTCGGATCCAAATGAGGAAAAATGGAGTTAATGAACTTGTGGGGTTTCTAAAGAATTTAAAATTTGGCTTGAGAGATGATTTTATGTTCCCGAGGTCCGAATGAAATTCCGAGACCGGGAATAGTTCCGTGATGTCATTTATAACTTATCTCCAAAATTTGAAGTCATTTCGAGTGGTTTAGGCCGGTTCGGCGCGTTGGAGTGAATTCTAGAATTTCAAAGTTCCTAAGTTTGATTAAATTGGTTTTGGGGTTTGATTCGATGTTTTTGATGATAATTTAATGATTTAAAAGCGTGAATGAGTCCGTAGGATGTTTTTGGAGTTGTGTGTGTTGTTGGTGTTGAGCCCCGAGGGCTCGGGTGAGTTTCAGGTAGCTAACAAGGTGAGAAAACTTAGGAAAAATCTGGTTTTTTTTAGTTTTCTGGTGTTAGGCCTCTTCTTCAGTGCGATCGCATATACATCTCCGCGATCGCACAACATTAGATTGGTAGGGGTCCCAGGTGCTCTATGCGATCGCAATTCCATCCCCGCGATCGCACAACATTAGATTGGTAGGGGTCCCAGGTGCTCTATGCGATCGCAATTCCATCCCCGCGATCGCATAGGGTATTAGTCGAGTCAGGGGTCTGGGGAAATTTGGTCTGTGCGTTCGCGTGTGGGGGTGCTGCGATCGCACAGGATGGGGGCCTTAGGTTCTGCGATCGCGTATGTCTTCCTGCGATCGCGTAGAGTATCATCTGGTCCTCTTCTGCGATCGCAATTGTTCTTCTGCGATCGTAGAGCACAAACTCGTCCAGTGATTCTTTTTATACCAACACAGAACCTTATACGGGATTCTTCCCATTTTCCACTTCTCCTTTATTCCCCAAGCCTCCATAATTGAGAATCAAGCTCCCCAACCTCCATAACTCCATAGGTAAGTGCTCTTAGCCTCGTTTTCTCTTAATTTCTTCAACTAATCACTAGATTCTAGGCCTAAAAACATGGAATCAAATTTCGGAATCTTAGGAAGAATGCTTTGAAATAAATAATTAGGCTATGTGTTTGATTTATTGAGCCATTATTGATATACTTGGGTTTATTATGTCTAGATAACACCGTTCCGGAGTCGGATTCTAAAGGAAAGGCTGTGATCGAGGCTTGACTTGCAATTTTTGGAGCCGAGGTAAGTGTTTGGCTTAACCTCAGCTTGAGGGATTAGGTATAGAGTCTTATTTGCTATGTGCAACTCATGTCCAACGTATAGGCGTGGTGACGAGTGCCTATGCGTTGCGGTCAAGTATGCCCGTGAGTCAATTGTGATGAAATTTGCTATGTTCTTAATATTCCCCGCACTATGAGTAAATTATGAATTAAAAGTGATACGTGATGTTGTTTCATGACGTGGAGAGTTATTTGTTCCAGTTGAGGCTTACACGGTTGAAATTATATTACTGATGCGAGGTTGATTATAGCTTAGACCCTTGTCGGGCATTTGTTGATGTTGTAAATGATTATTTCTCCTTGCCGGAACAATATAATTGTATTGAATATTTCCATGCACTTGAGACTTCGTGTTGTTGACTTTCATATTATTGTTGCC
>ML299293.1:13046-37571 GCA_005239495.1 Nicotiana undulata
GGGTACATTCCGTGCAGAGTGTTATTATATATGCATGAGGGGACATTCCGTGCCGAGTGTTATTATATATGCACGAGGGGACATTCCGTGCCGAGTGACTGTGAGGTTTTGCATGATGGGACATGCCGTGCCTTTCCTGTTCATTATATATTTGAGAAGCTATATTTCTACCTTGTCTTTGCGTTTCATTTATTACCTTGTACTGCTGTGCTAGCATTCTGTTACCCTATCTCCCCAGCATGTTTCCCCCGTATCTGTCATACTTGCTTATTATTGTTACCATTTTTCCTGCTATTATATAAAATTGCACAGGTACATATGTTATGTTGGTCCTAGCCTCGTCACTACTTCGCCGAGGTTAGGCTCGACACTTACTCAGTACATGGGGTCGGTTGTACTGATGCTACACCTGCACTTCTTTATGTTGTGCAGACTACGCAGCCGGACCCGGAGATCACTGACGATCGGAGCATCTCATTCAGTCACACAGGAGACTCGAGGTAGACCCGCAGACGTTCGTGGGCCTTGACGTCACCTTCTACTTTCCACTTTCAGCTCTGTCTTACTTTGTATTTCAAAGACAGTCTTATGTACTTATTTCAGACCTTTTGTTTGTAGTAATCACTTAGATAGTCCGTGAGTATGTGACACCAGTTCTGGGATTTGTTTATGGGTTGTATTTCGAAAAAGTGCCATGTTGTAATTTGGGTTATTTTGTTAAATTTTACATAGTGGGCCATCGAAGCCTTGATTATCTTGTTCGTATTTGTTGTTAATAAGTTTTATTAGTTCAAACATTGGCTTGTCTAGCGGGTTCAACGTTAAACGCAGTCATGGCCTGAAGGTGGGATTTTCGGGTTGTGACACCCTTGGGTGATACTAAGTCACCACAATCCATATAAGTCCATTCGCATAACCCCTACTGAAGATTCTTTCTTCAACCTTAACCCATAAGCCTTATAAAAAAATTTCAACATCTGAAATTCCTTATATGAATTGATTCTCGCATATATACATTGTATAAGAGCAAACAAGTCGCATCAAGCCAAAACTATATTATCCCAAGATATAACCACATGATGCACCACATACTCATGTACTTATAGCAGTATCGTACAATCATAATAGCTGCTCATTACCAAATCAAGCGCCGGTAATATACCTTATCTCAAATAAAACCTTGTTCCAAACCTTTGTAAAACTGTAAATGATGAAGAAGTGTGTAAAAGATCTTAACCATCTATGAAATCAATAAGTCGTGGAGTTCTTTCGCCCGACAAGATCCATTGCGAAATTCTAAGCTGACTACTAACGTTGTTCTTATAAACATACCTTATCCAAATTTGATTGCATCAATTCCAGCTCCAATAACCTCTTCTCGTCCAGTACAAGATGCAGGCCACTCTAAATGCAACCTAGAACCACATACTATGTAATCCGTACACCGAACAAGCAACATCACGAATGACTAATAATGGGAAGAGATCCGAATAAGATAACTATCCCAAAGGTTCAACAGATACAACCACGAAGGCACAATGCTATGAATCCATCCCACATGGGAGAAGAACAACAAACGGAATAAGCACAAGGAATTATACCCAATTTTTACTCCATTGTGTCATGTAGCCCGACCCAACATACCAATCCACATGGACTACCTATCTATCCATAATGCTCACAATCAACAAAAAACATGTGTATCAACACCAATTCCCAATGTGCATGACCATAACCATGGAGAGATTGAAAAGCACAATTAAGGTGCAATAAGCAACTCAACATTCCAGGAGCCATCTCGCTCAAATCTCACCACAATGCCCAAACAGAACCACATCATTCGTGTGAATAGTCAAGTAATATCACAATCCATCGTAGCATATAAGACTAACACATCAAACAAATCAGGGCATAAATAACATATATTTGGCACAATGACACACCCATAGTTAATATTGCTTGCAGGGTGCCCACTCTCATTAGGCCTACCAATAGGCCCCCAAATCAAATCCTATCATCCCAAAATAGGTAAATAACCTTCCAAATGTCCATAGTGACCTATTCATAACACATACAATTAACTATCTAACCTTTAACACACCTTCACAGTTCGCAACCAAGGAATAGTCGCCCTCTGAGAACATCCAGTCTCTAAGCCTCAAGAATACGGGAATCTTCATATCAGATGTCTAATTCTCTTACTCAAATGGCTGATACGTCACTCATACACAATCATCTTATGAGAAACACTCCAAAGTCTTCCATATCGAGTAACAAAACCTAAACATCGATAGTTACAAACCATGCAACCTCTGTAGTCCGACTCAAACATCCACAAGTAAAACAAAATGCGTCTTCTATAATACCCACCATTCTCAGGTGATACCAGATAGTGCCAAACATTCTATTAAACATCTGAAATCTACCATGATATCAAGAACCTCTGACCTTCCTTTTAAAATTGACTACAACCTTGTCCATTCAATCCTAATGCCTGACGCGGATCTCCATATCTACCATGCTACAATACAAAAATATGAGAATTTCATCATTAACTCTGAATCATGAGTATGATATACACTCCATCAACAAAAAAACCTTACGCTTAACTCAATCTAGAGAACATCAGAATATGCAAAAAACCTTTTATGCACATAAAATACATCAACCTCGAGTTGTGGTCAAACCATCATGAACCTTTCAAAATCCGTTAACACATAGCCGAGCCATCAGAACTGAATACCTCTAACCAGAACACCGTAAGTCACAAGCTACTAAGAAGTCTTAACTGTTTTATACATCATTTTATACAGAAAGAGGGAAAATGAACATAAAGGGATAGAAGGGGACCCCGAGGATCTACGGGCGCAGGCAGATGTACCTTGAAGTCTCCAATAAGCAGCAACGACTACAACTAGTGATGAGGCTGGTAGGATGAACCTAGATCTGCACACGGAGAATATGTGCAAGAAAGGGCGTGAGTACACAACAGTAATACCTAGTAAGTGCCAAGCCTAACTTCGGTCGAGTAGTGATGAGGTCAGGTCGGGGCCCTACTGGTATATAGATTTAATAAATAAAGGAATAACAAAATAACGCAGTAAAATAAAGACTGAAATAAAACAAAGAAAGAAATCATAGAGAGATAACAATTCAGTACACAGAAATGCAACAGGGGATCTTCCGAGATACCGTCTTGTAGTCCCAAACGTAAATGTGCAGGGTGATTTCCCGGAATACCATTCCGTAGTCCCAAATTAAATATGCAAGACAAAGGGATCTCCTGAAATACCGTTCCGTAGACCCAAAGTAAATATGCAAGACAAAGGGACCTCCCGAAATACAGTTTCGTAGACCCAAAGTAAATATGTAGGAAAGGGGGGGATCTCCCGGAATACCGTTCTGTAGTCCCAAAGTAAATATGAAGAACAGAGGGATCTCCCGGAATACCGTTCAATAGTCCAAAAGTAAATATGCAGCCCAAACAATAGAATTTAATAATTACAACATAGAATCTTACAATTCAGCCTAAGTATAGATAAGGTAAAACAGGTAAATTCATTAAAACATGCTGCACGTAGTTCAGATAAATAGTCAAGGCAAGTAGACATGCTATTCTAGTCTAGACGGATACTACACATGCTGATAAGATTCACATAAGGCGAAAAACATGCTATTACTTAGAAGAAACCGGGTTTAAACAACAATTAGCCCATGTATGTACTCGTCACCTCACGTACACGACGTTCATGTATCAAAAATAGTACCAATCCTAAGGGGAGTTGCCCCACACAAGGTTAGGCAAGCCACTTACCTCGAACCAAGACTAAATCAAACCGAAACAATGCTCTTTCCATGAAAATCCGATTTCGAATGGCCCAAATCTAGCCAAAATCAATTACATAACATAAATACAACTACAAGGAACTAATCTAGCTACTAAAATCAAAGTTAAAACAAGAAATTGGAAATTCTCCCCAAAAAGCCTCCCTGGGCCCACGTCTCGGAATCGGGTAAAAGTCACGAAATATGAACACCCATTCACTCATGAGTCTAACCATACCCAAATTTAATAAAATATGATACAAAAACCTCGATAAAAACCTCAAAATTTGGCCTAAGAACGTTTCTCAAAATTTCCCAAATTTTCCACCCAAAATCACTAATTTAATGATGAAATTAAGGGTATAGTCATGAGAATTAACCAAAACTTGGTAGAATCACTTACCCAAACACCCACGTGAAAATCCCTCCAAAGATCACCTAATTCCGAGCTTTCAAGTCCAAATGATTAAAAATGACATAAACCCTCGATTTTGAACTTTATATTCTGCCCAGGTGCTCTCTTCTTCTTGAATGCGGAACACCCTTCGCGTTCGCGAAGAGAAATTTCCTCTTTCCCATAAATTCTAAATCACGAATGCGATGCCCTAGTTGTGAACGTGAAGGCATCACAACTCAAGCCTACGCGGACATAGGATCAACGTCGCTAACGTGTAGGCATAAAGGCCTGGTGACCCAGCAACAATCTCTTCTACATGAACGTGGGACATTCTTCGCGAACACCTAGGAATATGATCTTAGAGCTCCACGAATGCGGGACTAGCATCCCGAAGACGAAGTATTAAATTTCCACCCGCCCCAGATCCTCTTCGCGAACGTGGAACACCCACACGAACGCGAAGAAGGAAACCAACAACTGAAGGACACCTGAGATATGCTATCTCCCAAAGTCCAAATGACTTGTTGAGCATCCGAAACACGCCCGAGGCCCCCGGGACCTCGACCAAACATAAAAACCAATCCTAAAACACTATACGAACTTAATCGAGCCCTCAAACCACATCAAACAATGCTAAAATCAATCATCCTCCAATTCAAACTTAAAGAACTTAAAACTTCCAAAATCGACAACCGATGCCGAAAGCAACCAAACCATGTCCGATTGACCTCAAATTTTGCACACAAGTCATATTTAACCCAATAGACCTACTCCAATTTCCGGAATCAGAATCCAACCCCGATATAAAAAATTCCACTGCCGGCCAAAATCTCTAAAACTTTGACCTTTGCCATTTCAAGCCTAAATGAGCTACAAACCTCCAAAACACAATCCAGACACGTCCCTTAGTCCAAAAGCACCTAACAGAGCTAACGGAAATGAAGAAACTCCAATCCGGAGTTATCTTCACACAGTTTTGACTACGGTCCAAATCCTATGGCTTAAGCTCCCGTTTAGGGACTAAGTGTCCCAAAACACTCTAAAAACCAAAACGAAACCTCCCGGCAAAACACAATAGCAGAAATAGATACGGGGAAAGAAGTTAATAGGGGATTGGGGCTATAACTCTTAAGACGACCGGCCGGGTCGTTAAATCCCCCCCTCTTAAAATAACTATTCGTCCTCAAACAAGTCTAGTGACATACCCAAAGCTATGAAAATATGAGGATAACGACTGCGCATATCCCACTCAGTATCCCAAGTGGACTCCTCGACCAGCTGACGCCTCCACTGAACCTTTACTGAAGCAATGTTCTTTAACTTTATCTTTCTAACCTCCCTGTCCAAAATAGCCACTGGATCCTCAACATAAGATATATTCTTGTACAACTGGACTGAGCTGAAATCCAATACACGAGCCGGATCGCCGTGATACTTCCGGAGCATAGAAACGTGGAATAGCGTATGAACTCCTGCTAGGCTGGGAGGTAGAGCAATATCATAAGCAACCTCCCCAACACATCGCAACACCTCAAAAAGACCAATATACCTTGGGCTCAACTTGCCCTTCTTTTCGAACCTCATATCGCCCTTTATAGGCGATACCCGAAGCAAGACCCGCTCTCCAACCATGAATGCTACATCGCGAACCTTTAGGTCCACATAACTCTTCTGTCTGGACTGGGCTATGCGAAGTCTATCCTTAAGCACATTCACCTTATCTAAGGCATACTGGACCAAGTCTGTACCCATTAATCGGGCCTCGCCCGACTCGAACCAACCCACTGGGGACCGACATTGCCTACTATACAGAGCCTCATACGGTGCCATCGGAATACTCGACTGATAACTGTTGTTGTAGGCAAACTACGCAAGTGGAAAGAATTTGTCCCATGACCCTACAAACTCCATCACACACGCACGAAGCATATCCTCTAGTATCTGAATCGTGCGCTCGGACTGCCCGTTCGTCTGAGGGTTAAATGCCGTCCTATCTCCACTGTAGTGCCCAACTCCTGCTGTATGACTCTCTAGAACCGTGATGTAAACTATGTGACTCTATTTGAAATAATGGAAACTGGGACACCATGAAGGCGAACAATATCTCATATGTAAATCACAGTTAACCTCTCTGAAGAGTAAGTAGTACCAATTGGAATGAAGTTCGCGGACTTAGTCAGCCGATCCACAATCAGCCAAATAGCATCGAACTTCCTTGAAGTCCGTGGGAGCCCAACTACAAAATCCATGGTGATCCGCTCCCACTTCCACTTTGGGATCTCTAACCTTTGAAGCAAGCCACCCGGTCTCTGATGCTCATACTTAACCTGCTAACAATTGAGATACCGAGCCACAAACCCAACTATATCCTTCTTCATCCTCCTACACCAATAGTGATGTCTAGAATCCTGGTACATCTTCACGACACCCGGATATATGGAATAACGAGAGTTGTGGGCCTCCTCAAGAATCAACTCCCGAAGCCCATCCACATTCGGCACACATATCCGGCCCTGCATCCTCAACACGCCATCACCACCAATAGTCACATCTCTATCATCACCTCACCGAACCCTATACTGAAGGACTAGCAGATGAGGGTCATCATATTGACGCTCCCTCATACGGTCATAAAGAGAAGACCGAGAGACCACGCAAGCCAATACTCGGTTCGGCTCTGAAATATCCAATCTCACAAACTGGATGGCTAAGATCTGAACATCCAACGCTAAGGGTCTCTTTGTTGCTGGAAGATATGCCAAACTTTCTAAACTCTCCGCCCGGTGACTCAAAGCATCGACCACCACATTGGCCTTCCCCGGGTTGTACAAAATAGTGATGTCATAATCCCTAAGTAGCACCAACCACCTTCGCTGATGCAAGTTAAGATCCTTTTGCTTGAACAGGTGCTGCAAACTCTGGTGATCGGTGTAGATCTCACAAGGCACACCGTACAAATAATGTCGCTAAATCTTAAAGGCATGAACAATAGCTGCTAACTCAAGATCATGGACATGATAGTTCTTCCCTTCAACTGTCTGGACACGTAGGCAATCACCCTACCGTCCTGCATCAACACCGTGCCAAGACCAATCCGCGAAGCATCACAAGACGGTGTAAGACCCCGAACATGTAGGAAATACCAATACTGGGGCTATAGTTAGAGCTGTCTTGAGCTTCAGAAATCTCTCCTCACACTCCTCTGTCCACCTAAACGGAGCACCCTTCTACGTTAGCCTGGTCATAGGTGCTTCAATATATGAGAATCCCTCTACAAAAAAACGATAATACCCCACTAAACCAAGAAAACTGCGGATCTATGTAGCTGATGACGGTCTAGGCCAACCCTGCATTGCTTCCACCTTCTTCAGATCTACCTTGATCCCATCACTAGATACCATATGAACCAAGAATACCAATGAGTCTAGCAAAAACTCACACTTAGAAAACTTTGCATGCAACTTCATTTCCCTCAAAGCCTGAAGCAAAGTCCTCAGGTGCTGCTCATGATCCTCTCGAATCCGGGAGTACACCAGAATGTCATCAATGAATTCAATGATGAAAGACTCAAGATAAGGCCGGAACACACTATGCATCAAATGCATTAAGGCTGCTGGGGCATTGGTCAGCCCGAAAGACATGACAAGAAACTCATAGTGACCATATCAGGTCCTGAAGGCAGTCTTCGGGATATCTGGCTCCCGAATCTTCAACTGATGATAGCTTGAACACAAGTCAATCTTGGAAAGCACCCCGGCACCCTGTAACAGATCAAATAAGCCATCAATGTGAGGCAATGGGTACCTGTTCTTCACATTAACTTTGTTCAGCTGGTGATAATCAATACACATACGCATACAACCATCCTTCATCTTCAGAAACAGAATCGGAGCACCCCAAGGTGACACACTAGGCCGAATGAAGCCCTTATGAAGCAACTCCTACAACTTATCCTTCAACTCCTTCAACTTAGGAGGAGCCATACTGTATGGAGGAATAGAGATGGGCTGAGTGTTCGTCAACAAATAAATGCCAAAGTCAATATCTCTGTCAGGCGGCATGCTCGAAAGATCAGCTAGAAAAACATATAGGAAATCCCTCACTACTAGAACTGACTCGACTGTTAGGGTATCAATATTGAAATCTCTCACATAAGCTAAATACGCGTCACACCCCTTCTCAACAATTCGTTGAGCCTTAAGAAATGAAATAACTCTGTGGGGTGTATACTCTAAGGTACCCCTCAACTATAATAGCGATAAGCCTAGCATAGCCAGTGTCACAGTCTTAGCGTGACAATCAAGAAAGCATAATGGGGCGACAACCAACCCATGCCCAATGTAACATCAAAATCGACCATGTTGAGCAATAATGAATCGGCTCTAGTCTCAAAACCACTAAGAGCAATCAAACACGCCTGATATACGCGGTCAACAACAAGAGAATCTCCCCCATGAGTAGATACATAAACAAGGGAACTTAGAGAATCCCGAGATACGCCCAAATGTGGAGCAAAATAAGAGGACACATATGAATACGTAGAGCCTGGGTAAAATAATACCGATGCATCCCTATGACATACTGGAACAATACTTGTGATGACAGAGTCGGAAGAAACTACCTCTGAATGAGCTGGAAGATCATAATATCTAGCCTGAACTTCCCTCTAAGGCGACCTCGGCCTCCCCGACCTCCACCTCAAGCTGGCTTAGCAGGTGGGGCGGTAGATGGTGCTGGAAGCATGGCCGAAGGACCTGGTGGAGCACGTGGTGCCTGGGAAGTCTCTGGACGTGCAGCCCTCCTAAGTCTAGGGCAATACCTCACCATATGGCGGGTATCACCGCACTCAAAACAACCCTATGGAGGATGTGGTTGCTATGGCTGGCTCAGGCCAGGTTTGCTGGACTGGCCGCTAATATCACTCCGAGTAGGAGAAATACTAGATACGGGTGATGCATAATAAGGATCTTGAGGCCTATAAAGGGTTGGAACACCACTGGCTTCTGGAAGAGCTGAATGAACAGGGCGACTAACATAACGCCTACCATGGCGAGTTGCTGGGGCACGAGCTCGAGAATAATAACCAGTCTCTTGAGACCTCTTAGCCTCTCTCTCCTCTCTATCACGGGACAACATGCCCTCTTATCTCCTGGCGATACTCACAACCTGCTGATAAGAGTCCATCTCCAACTCTGTGGCCATACTGAATCTGATGCTTGGGTGGATCCCCTCAATAAAGCGATGGACCCTCTCCCAAACTGTGGTGACCAAGGCTAGTGTATGTCGGGCTAACTCACTGAAATAGACGGCATACTCTGACACAGTCATAGAACCCTGGCGCAACTGCTCAAACCCCGCGCGCCAAGCATCCTTGAGGTTATGAGGGACATACTCTTGCAAAAACATATCTGAGAATTGAGTCCATGTGAGTGAGGATGCCTCATCCGGAATCAGCTCATAAGAACGCCACTAATGATAAGTTTCTCCTCTAAGTTGGAAAGTGGTGAAAGAAACCCCACCCGTCTCCACTATGCATACAATGTGGAGAATACGATGACACTACTCTAAAAAACCCCGAGCATCCTCTGAAGCTAATGCGCTGAAGGTAGGTGGGTGGTACTTTTTGTACCTCTTAAGTCTAAACTGCTCTGCCTCAGAAGCAGTTGCGCTAGTCTCATGTTGAACCGGAGCTACCAGTGGCATAGGAATAAATTCTGGTGCCTGATCAACTTGGACCCTATGCTCAAGAGTAGGGGATGCCGGAGTCTGTGCCCCTCCCCCGACCAGAAATATAGCGGGAGCTAGTGGAATCAGTCCAGCCTGAGATAAAATGCTGAACATGCTCATGAATTGAGAGAGAGTCTCCTAGAGAGCTGGTGCAGCAATAGGAACTTCAGATGCCTACCCTCCAGCTAGAGCAGATGGGGGCTCCTCTATCGCAGATCACACAGGTTATCTGGCTGAACTGTGTGGTTGTCCTCTACTCTAGTCCCCGCCTCTAGCGGCTCTAGAAGGGGGCTAGGGTGCCTGGTCATGAGATTTCCCGTTATGGGTCCTCACCATCTGTGAGAAAGAATAGAATAGAGAGTTTTAAAATCTTGATGCCAATACCTCGCACAACAAAAGAAATCAAAGAAGTATGATTGTTTCTAACAGTTCCATAGCCTCCTGAAGATAAGTACAAACGTCTCTGTACCGATCCGCGAGACTCTAATAAACTGGCTTGTGACGCACGATACCTATGAACCTAGAGCTCTGATACCAACTTCTCACGACCCAAATTCTCCCCCCATAGTTGGTCATGACGGCACCTAGTCTCTACGACTAGGTAAGCCTAAATGTTTTCCAAAATGAAATAAAAGCATGATCATTAACAATTAACAGTGGCGATAATCTAAATAAGCAACTGAATGCCGCTCGGCGTATACAATTACCAACTTCCGAAATTTACAAAACAATCCGGAAACCTGGAAGACCGTAAGTCACAATCTGCTAAGAAGTCTTAACTGTTCCATACATCATTTTTAAGAGAAAGAGGGAAAATGAACATAAGGGGATAGAAGGGGACTACGAGGATCTGCGAGCGTGAGCAGATGTACCTTGAAGTCTTTAATAAGCAGCAACGATTGCAACTAGTGATGAGGATGGTAGGATGAACCAGGATCTCTAAATGGAGAACATGTGCTGGAAAGGGTGTGAGTACACCACAATGGTAACCAGTAAGTGCCACGCCTAATCTCGGCCGAGTAGTGACGAGGTTATGTCGGTGTCCTGCTGGTATATAGATATAATACAGAAAGGCAAAATGAAATAATGCAGTAAAATAAGAATTAAAATTAAACAAAGAAAGAAATCATAGAGTGATAACAATTCAGTACACAGAAATGCAACAGGGGATCTCACGAGATACGTCTCGTAGTCCCAAACGTAACTGTGTAGTGGGATCTTCCGGAATACCGTTCCGTAGTCCTAAAGTAAATATGAAAGACATGGGGATCTCCCGGAATACCGTTTCGTAGTCCCAAAGTAAATTTGCAGAAAAAGGGGATCTCCAAAATACCGTTTCGTAGTCCCAAAGTAAATATGCAACCCAAACAATAGAATTCAATAATTACAACACGAAAGCCAACAATTTAGCCTAAGTACAGATACGGTAAAATAGGTAAATTTACTAAAACATGTTGCACGTAGTTCAAATAAAATGGAAAACATGCTCTTACATAGAAGAAACTGGGTTTTTACAACAATTAGACCGTCTACGTACTCGTCACCTCACGTACACAACACTCATATATAAAAAAAATACCAATCCTAAGGGGATTTCTCCCACACAAGGTTAGGCAAGCCACTTACCTCGAACCAAGCCCAAATCAATCCGAAACAACGCTCTTTCCACGAAAATCCGACTCTGAATGGACAAATCTAGCCAAAATCAATTACATAACATAAATACAACTACAAGGAACTAATCGAGCTACTGAAATCAAAGAAAAAGCAAGAAATTGGAAATTAACCCCCAAAATCCTTCCTAGCCCAACGTCTCGGAGTAGGGTAAAAGTCACGAAATATGAACAACTATTCACTCACGAGTCTAATCATTCAAATTTGTTTCAAATCGGATACCAAAATCTCGATCAAAGCTCAATATTCGGCCTAAGAACTTTTCTCAAATTATCCCCAATTTTCCACCACAAATCACAAATTTAATAATGAAATTAAGGGCATAATCATGGGAATTAACCAAAACTAGGTAAGAATAACTTACCCCAAACACCCATGTGAAAATCCCTCCAAAGATCGCCTAATTCCGAGCTTTCAAGTCCAAATGGTGAAAAATGACATAAACCCTCGATTTTGAACTTTAAATTCTGCACAGATGCTCTCTTCTTCGCGAATGCGGAACATCCCTTGAATTTGTAACGACCCAGCTGGTCGTTTAGCATATTAGGACTCCATTCCCTTAAATAAAACCTTCCATAGCGGCTACTCGTGCTTTATGACTCGCGGGAGCGGGCGATTCAGGATTTGGGAATGAATTGGATGGTTTAGGAACACTTGGTTCCTTAAGGTTGGCCTATTTGGCCAAGTTTGACTTAGGTCATCATTTTGAGAAAACAACCTCGAAATCGAGTTTTGACAGCTCCAGTAGCTCCGTATGATGATTTCAGACTTGGGTGTATGTTCGGCTCGGGTTTCTGATGACCCGGGAGCATTTCAGCGCCCGAAATGGAAATCAGGATTTCCTTAAGTTTAGAATTTGGCCTGGAATGGGACTTCATGCGGCAATAGTTCCGTGTAGTCATTTATGACTTGTCTGCAAAATTTGGGGTCATTCCGAGTAGTATAGACCCGTTCGGTGCAATGAAGCGATTCTAGCATTCTTAAGTTCTTAAGTTTGAATAATTTGGTTTTGGGATTGAATTTTGAGTCCCGTTGTTGCTTTTCATGTTCCGGAAGTTCGAGCAAGTCCGTATCATGAATACAGACTTGCCGGTGCTTTTGGACGGGGTCCCGAGGGGCTCGGGGGTGCTTTAGACCCCCGGGAGCTAAGTTGGAAAAACAAGAAATTTCTCTATCTGGTTTCCTTCTGCGATCGCAGAAGGTGGGTTGCGATCGCGGAGAAGGGTTTTGCTGGGCTGCTGATTGTTCTCTGCGATCGCAGTCTTGCCCTTGCGATCGCATAGGTCTGAGCCCCAAAGCTTCGCGATCGCAGCCCTTTCACGCGATCGCATTGAGTCGTAGCTAGGCCGGTTCATCGCGATCGCAGGACCTCTGTCGCGATCGCAGAGGTCAGACCAGATGGTATTCGCAATCGCAGGACCTCTGATGCGATCGCAGAGGTCAGTCCAGTTGCCCTTCGCGATCGCAGGCCTAGTGTCGCGATCGCAGTTAAGCATTTCCTAGGCAGTATTTAAATGCCCAATTTCGGGTTTTCTTCTTCATTTTCAGTACCCAACCTCCATTAAAGCTCCTCAAGGATAGGGAAAAGCTGTCCAAGGTCAAGTTCCTCAAGGTTAGTGTAATTTCCTCTCTAAATTCATGGATTAATTATGGAAATCCAACTAGGTTACCTTTTTTTTTTGGTAATCCACTAGGCGAGGAGCCTAGGGCTAGTTTTATTGATAATAAAAAGAAATAACAGGGTAGCATGTTGTCTTACCAGGAGTAAGACGATGATAAATGCGATCTACATCAATCCTACAACATGATGTGGTACTAATATATGAAATAGAATCTACTCTAAGAATAAAAACTAGCCTATTACAAATATAGCCATATACTGCATTGTCGCATATGTGTACGCGTTCCCTGTTTGGTTCCTTATGTAATATATCTGTGTGACTCCTTGTATTTGTATGTGAATCTGCACTGCATTTACTTATATTTGTCTCCTCCAGCTTCCATGACCAGTATGTAATCCAAATGTGGCTATCCGTTGTAAATGACATTGCCCAGCTGTTCAAAACAGTGTTACCTGTGCCCCTTCTGATGCCTATGCTGTTGCTGCACCAAATGTGAATCTGAAATGTTTTTGCATGCTTCTGCTCCCTGCATATCCTCGTTGCTATTTGTGGTGAGACCTTTGTCTTATTCCACTGGATGCCTTCCCTAAATCTCGTCGCAACAAGCTGCTTCGAGCTAGGACACATGATCGCTCCTTGTTCAAATGTGGAATATGAGAAGTCTGGTAGTTGAGTCCCATATGTTGCTATGTCTCCCTCTATCGATTGTCCAAAAGATATGCTCCATCTTACGCTGTTGTTATGCTTATTGGAGGTGTACTGTATGTAACACCTGTATGTTAATTGCCTTAGTTGCTACATTGAGCATCTCCTATGTTTCTGGGCAACTTCCTCTTGGCTTTAGAGGAAGTGTCCAAACTGTGTAGCTACAGCAGTAGCTGAACATAGCAGCACCTCTTGACAGCATTGCGATTCTCCTTGAGCCTAGACCTTTGCTTTCCTTTGACACCCTCTCATTGGGTTGAGTGCAAAGCACTGATACCACCAACAAAGAGTTCATTAAAGTCATAAGCAAAGAGGTCTGAATTGTACCTGCAAAAAAGATATAATTGTTAGTAAAAATATATCTCATCATGCTCTCCTCTACATAGATTTGAGCATGATGAGCTGCTAAGATTGCTCCTGTACATTGTTTCTCCTTGTTCGTGTCCTCCTCTTCCATTCTTACTTTGTTGTCCTCCTCTTCCTCTTCCATTCCCAACTGCAGCATCAGTTTGAAGTCTGCAGTTTCACGTGTCAAAAAAGCTGTGCACATATGCAATGATGTTCTGTTTACCAGCTCCTCCTCCAAATGAATTCGAAGTTGAAGAACCCCAATTCTTTTCAGTTTTCTTTCACGTTTCCTTTTAATCCCTTGTTGCCTGTGTTGTGTTGTAAATGCCTGACTCCTTGTATGTGGTGCTGACTCCATATTCCTGCTCAAAACTTCTGTTTCTTTACACCAGTTCCACAAGATGTTATATATCTGCTCCTCACTTAGTTTTTCTGTATGTAGGACAGTTATGATTTTCCAGTGATATAGGTGTGTATGAATACCACCTATTATCATCTCACAAATCCTTGCTCCTCTGATTATGCATATGTTTGATTCCTTACCAGTGGAATGAGCACATTATGCTAATACCACCAACTGATATTTCCTCAAACAATATGACATATATACAGTAATGTCTCCTGCAAAAAAGAAAACGATGTTACAAAACATGATCACCATCTTCTCGTCCATATGGATTTGAACATAGTGATCTCTTGTTCTCTTTTCCTGTGAATCCAATTGTGTTGTCCTACTGTGTTCCTGGCTCCCTGTATGAAGTGTGTGCTTGCATATATGTATCATCCACTCGACCTCCTTTTTCTCTGGACCATCGAGTGTCAACAGAATATACATAATGCTGTCATGTTTTGTGTTGTAACCTTGCGTTCTCCAGCCTTCTCTTGTTATCTTGTTTGTTCTGCTCCATTTTTTGGATTCATTGTGATCATGCTGAACCAACATTTGACATCCCAAGACCTTTCTTAATTCAACTTTTCGATTCAAAAACAGTCTACTGTCGTGCGCCAAACTAGTTTACCTATTAAAATAACAAATCATGGGAAAATTAGGTAGAAAATTCTAGGGCTTTGATAATTAGTGAATTATTCCTTTTTAGCCATGAATTCCTAAATAAATTATGTAATTATGATTCTTAGGCTGCAAATAATTCATTCCTTCGAGAATTTTCAAAATCCGAACGCGTGGGCCTGGGGTCGAAATCTCAAAAACCATCAAGAATGCTATAATTTGGAAATTCTTGTTAATTCTTTCTCTTGGTATCTGAATTGAATCAATTGCACTATATTTGGCTAGTTGTGAGCCATCAAGGGTAGTTCCGGAGTTTCCTGCGCATTCATGATCCGGTCGTTGGTCCGAGGAGTGCTTCGTCGAGGTGAGTCTCCTTTCTAACCTTGTAAGAGGGAAAAATTCCCCATAGGTGTTCTATGTGTTCTATGTTGGTATTCAGGGCTGCATGCGTACCTTGTGACGAGAGTCCACACGTAGCAACTACCTTTCCGGGTAGTTTTAGGATCACATCATGCATTGTCTTCTACTTTGAAATGATTTATATGTTATAATTCTTGCTTGGATGTAGCATTGTTTCCTTGAATATTTCATTAATCAAGTATTTGGAAGGATTTGATATGTGAAGTGAACCTAGTATTTGGTATACGTAGGCTGTCGCTTTGCAAGTTACATTCCGCAAGTGACGTGTAATTCCTTCCACTCTTAGGGGAGCGGGCCGTACGCCACAACGAATATATATAGTGCACTCCTGGTTCGGGCCGATCGATCCCCGGAAGTGCACAAGGACTTACTTGAGAATGCACTCTTGGTACGGGCCGGTCGATCCCCGGCAGTGCATGAACAAAGTTACATTATGATATGATATGATTACACTGATGGGCGCACTCTTGGTACGGGACGATCAAACCCCGGCAGTGCGTAGTTAAGTTATTGGTAAGGATGAACTCTTGGTACGGGTCGGTCGATCCCCGACAGTGCATAGCTCTTTGGTATGATTACATTATCAGCATGCACTCTTGGTTCGGGTCAGTCGATCCCCGACAGTGTATAGCTATTCTTCCCCCTGATTCCAGCCAAATGTTTTACTCTTCGGTGCGCATGGCTGCTCGGTATTGTTTCCCGACTTATGATTTGACGATTGTTTGAGAAAGACTAAAAGGGAAGTTGTTATTGTTTGAGTAGTTAATTGAGAACTCTGTGATATTTTATTATTATTTGTACCCTGCTACATGTCTACTGCTTTCCTTATATCCTGCTTTACTTTATTACTGCTGGACCTTAGTGAGTATCGAGTCGACCTGTCATCACTACTTCTTCGAGGTAAGACGGGATACTCACTAGGTACATATTTATATTTATGTACTCATGATGCACTTCCTTTTTCTTTCTTGTACTTGACTGTACAGGTCCAAAGGTTGGTACGTCTGGTTATCCGGTTGGTGATAGATATTGACGGAGTGATTATACTTCAGGGTGAGATGTCCTTCCTAGCGACTTCCTTGCAGCACCCTGGAGTTCCTTTGTTTATTCTCTATCTTTTACATTCCAACCGAGGCTATGTGTATATATATTTTGTCATGGTATATTCTGTAGTTGCCCGTGAAACTCGTGACACTAGTTCTTGACACACACGTCGTGTATTTTGGGTACTGGGCTGTATATCTATATATATGTCTTAACCTGGCTAGGCTTAGTCAGGTTATTTTACTATCGCACCAGGCTATAGCATGTTTAATTATTTAAATGTGGTAAGTGTTGACTGGTTAAGATTATATCGGACGGGTGGCACCTAGTGCACTTCATATCGGCTTGCCTAACCCGCTGTTGGGCGCCATCGCAACCTAAATTAGGATTTGGGTCATGACAACGTGGTATCAGAGCCTTAGGTTCACGTAGTCTCATGAGTCACGGGAAAACCCAGTAGAGTCTTGCGGATCGATACGGAGACGTCTATAATTATCTTCAGGAGGCTATAGGGCATTAAGAAACTCTTTTTATTCATATCCTATCGTGCAATCGATGATGTTCTCAAACATGTTCTTCTATTCTCTCACATATGGTGAGGACGTGTGCTTCACGAGTTCCTAATCCAGGGGAGGCTGCTACCCCTACCGCTCGAGGCCGTGGTAGGGGCAGGGGTAGGGCTCCTGTTCGTAGGAGGGGGCGAGGGTGTCCCAGAGCTGTACTGGTCGCACCGATTGAGGATCCTTATGTTGAGGAGCAGGATGAGCTGTCCCCAGTGACTCCACCACCAGCTGATTTTATGACGGCGCCGGGCTTATCATGGGCCGTATGCTGAGGTTCATGGATACTATGTCACAGACGGGTATACTTCCATCAGATCCTGCTACTTCTCAGGCAGGAGGGGGAGTTCAGACCCCTACCGCTCAGGCTACGGGACCAGCAGTAGCAGCACATCGTACTCCAGATATTCCACCAGTGATTGGGGTTTAGCTTGGGGTGGCAGCACCAGAGCCCAGGCCAGTCGCAGAGATGGACCAGCAGAAGCTGCTGGGTAGATAGACCCAGCTCCTCCCTCCGACCTTCGGGGGTGAGCGGGGAGAGGATGCACATGATTTCATCGAGAGGTGCAGGGATAGACTGCCCAACATGAGGATACTAGAGTCACACGAGGTAGATTTCACGACCTTCCATCTTGAGGGCAGAGCTCGCCGCTGGTGGCAGTCTTATATACTCAGTAGGCCAGCAGGGTCTCCACCGGTTACTTGGGAGCAGTTTATTCAGTTATATTTGGACAAATACATTCCACCATCTGATAGGGAGGAGCTTCCGGGTCAGTTCGAGAGATTGGAGCAAGGGCGGATGTCCGTGACCGACTATGAGGCAAGATTTTCAGAGCTATCCCGCCATGCCCTTATGATATTGCCCACGGATGCAGAGAGAGTTCGGCGGTTTTTAGCGGGGTTACATCCAGTCATCAGGATCTCCATGGCCAGTGAGGTAGAGATGGGTACTCCATACCAGCTGTTAGTCGAGATAGCTCGACATATCGAGGGTTGCCATGTGAGGGGCAGAGATCAGGGTCAGCCAGGTCAGCAGGGTCAGTACGACAAGAGGGCTAGGTTCACAGGTGATTTCAAGGGTACTCCAGCTAGGGGCAGGGGTCAGTTTGGAGGTGGTCAGTCTAGCAGGCCTTCTTATGCAGCACCTTCTTTACCTCCTAGGGTTTCCCCAGTCAGGCCCCAGTTTAGTGCCATGTCAGAGCGCTCTTATCATCCACCAGCTACCCAAAGTGCACCCAGCAGTTATTCCAGCCATCCGAGATCCCCCGGCTCCTATTTTAGTGCTATGCCAAATGATTCTTACCGCCCTCCAGCTATTCAGGGTTCTTCTTCCTCAAGGCAGCAGGCTACGGCACGTAGAGGTTGTTTCGAGTGTGGGGAGCTGGACCATATGATCAGGCAGTGTCCCAGATATCGGGGCAAGGCCGTACAACAGAGTCGCTAGCCCAGGGGTTCAGCATCTGCAGTTCGACCACCTAGGGGTGGAGGTCAGATTGGTAGGGGCCGTCCTAGAGGGGGAGGCCAGTCAGGAGGGGGTCATCCAGCTCCAGTTCATCCTGGGGGAGCTCAGTCATCGAGTGCTTTAGCCATATTTTATGTTATTCCAGCCAGGGCAGAAGCAGTGGCCTCAGACGCGGTGATTACATGTATTATTTCAGTCTGTGGTAGAGAGGCTTCTGGGCTATTTGATCCAGGGTCTACATATTCATATGTTTCAATGTTATTTGCTCATTCTCTGGATGTTGCTTGTGAGTCTTTAGGTTCTCCCTTGTATGTGTCCACTCATGTGGGCAATTCCGTAGAGGTAGACCGGGTTTACCGATCGTGTGTGATCACTTTCTGCGGGCTCGAGACCAGAGCTGATTTGTTGTTACTTGATATGGTGGATTTTGAGGTTATTTTGGGCATGGATTGGTTGTCTCCTCATCATGTTGTGTTAGATTGCCATGCCAAGACAGTTACATTAGCCATGCCTGAGTCGCCGGGATTAGAGTGGAGGGGTTCTTCAGTCATTGCCTTCAGCCGTGTTATTTCCTTCATTAAGGCTCGGCACATGGTCGAGAAGGGGTGTTTGTCTTACCTTGCTTATGTGCGGGACACCACCGCCGAGTCTCCTACCCTTGATTCAGTGCCAGTTGTTCGAGAGTTTCCTGATGTGTTTCCTTTAGATCTTCCAGGCATGCCTCCAGACCGAGATATAGATTTCTGCATTGATTTGGCCCCAGATACTCAGCCTATTTCTATTCCCCCCTATCGTATGGCTCCTAAGGAGCTAAAAGAATTGAAGGAGCAGCTTGAGGAGTTGTTGGCCAAGGGGTTTATTAGGCCAAGTGTGTCGTCGTGGGGTGCTCCAGTCTTATTTTTGAAGAAGAAGGATGGGTCTATGCGGATGTGCATTGACTACCGCTAGTTGAATAAAGTGACCATCAAGAACAAGTATCCTCTGCATTGATGATTTGTTTGATCAGCTACAGGGTGCTCGTGTGTTCTCTAAGATTGATCTGAGATCAGGTTATCACCAGTTGAAGATTCAGGCTTCTGATGTCCCGAAGACTGCATTTCGCACTAGATATGGCCATTATGAGTTCTTGGTGATGTCCTTTGGCTTGACTAATTCCCCAACAACGTTTATGGATTTGATGAATAGGGTATTCATGCCGTATATTGACTCCTTCGTTATTGTTTTCATTGATGATATATTGATCTACTCACGGAGCCTAGGTGAACACGAGCAGCATTTTATGGTAGTGCTTCAGACCTTGCAAGAACAGAAGCTTTATGGTAAGTTCTCCAAGTGTGAGTTCTGGTTGGAGTCTGTGGCATTTCTAGGGCATGTGGTGTCTGGTGAGGGTATCAAGGTTGATCCGCAGAAGATTGAGGCAGTGCAGAGTTGGCCACGTCCTACTTCAGCTTCAGAGATCAGGAGTTTTCTGGGTTTAGTAGGTTATTACCGTCGATTCGTGGAGGGATTCTCTTCTATTGCCACTCCATTGACTAGATTGACTTAGAAGAATACTCCATTTCAGTGGTCCGACGATTGTGAGGCGAGCTTTCAGAAGCTCAAATCAGCATTGACTTCAGCACCAGTGTTATCATTGCCTTCTGAGTCTGGAGTGTATACCGTGTATTGCGACGCCTCGCGCGTCGGGTAGGGATGTGTGTTGATGCAGGATGGCAAGGTTATTGCTTATGCTTCGCGACAGCTAAAGGTTCATGAAAAGAATTACCCTGTGCAGGATTTGGAGTTGGCGGCGATTGTTCATGCTTTGAAGATATGGTGGCATTACTTGTATGGTGTATCTTGTGAGGTCTATACTGACCACCGCAGCCTGCAGTACTTGCTTAAGCAGAGGGACCTTAATTTGAGGCAGCGGAGGTGGCTTGAGTTATTGAAGGACTATGATCTCACTATTCTGTATCAGCCAGGCAAGGCGAATGTAGTAGCTGATGCTTTGAGCAGGCGGGCAACGAGTATGGGTAGTTTGGCCTACATCTCAGCTGAGGAGAGGCCTTTAGCCTTGGACATTCAGTCTTTGGCCAACCGTTTGGTGAGATTGGACCTTTCAGAACCTCGTCGAGTTTTGGCTCATGTGGTTGCTCAGTCCTCACTATTGGGGGAGATTAAGGCTCGACAGTTTGATGATCCACATCTAGCAGAGCTTTGGGATACGGTGGTCCAGGTCAGGGCCAAGGAGATTACTTTATGCGAGGATGGTGTTCTGCGACTCCAGGGCCGATTGTGTGTTCCTAATGTTGATGGCCTGAGGGAGAGGAGTCTAGCAGAGGCTCAGAGTTCTCGGTATTCTATTCACCCAGGAGCTACGAAGATGTACCGTGATTTGAAGAAAAACTACTGGTGGAGGCGGATGAAGAAGGACATTGTTCAGTATGTGGCCAGGTGTCTTAATTGCCAGCAAGTTAAGTACGAGCATCAGCGGCCAAGAGGCTTGTTTCAGCAGATGCCCATCCCTCAGTTGAAATGGGAGCGTATCACCGTGGACTTCGTGGTTGGGTTGCCTCGGACGTTTCGGAAGGTTGACGCGGTTTGGGTCATTGTGGACAGACTGACCAAATCGGCGCATTTCATTCCTGTGGCTACTACTTACACTATAGAGAGGATGGCTCAGATTTACCTTCGTGAGATAGTCCTGTTTCATGGTGTGCCAGTGTCTATCATTTCAGATCGAGGTCCTTAGTTCACTTCGCACTTCTGGAGAGCTTTGCACAGAAGATGGGTACTCAGATAGACCTCAGTTCAGCATTTCACCCTCAGACTGATGGCCAGTCAGAGCGTACAGTTCAGATCTTGGAGGATATGCTCAGGGCTTGTGTGATTGATTTCGGGGGTTGGTGGGACCGGTTCTTGCCGTTAGTGGAGTTTGCATACAATAATAGTTATCAGTCCAGCATCGAGATGGCTCCATTCGAGGCTTTATATTGTCGGCGATGTCGTTCTCCGATTGGGTGGTTTGAGCCTGGCGAGGCTAAGCTATATGGTACAGATCTGGTGAGAGATGCCTTGGAAAAGGTAAAGATTATCCAGGAGAGGCTCCGTACAGCAGAGTCTAGGCAGAAGAGCTATGCAGATCAGCGGGCACATGACGTAGCATTCATGGAGGAAGATAAGGTTATGTTGAAGGTCTCGCCAATGAAGGGCATTATGAGATTCGGGAAGAAGGGCAAGCTGAGCCCCAGGTTTATAGGTCCTTTCGAGGTGTTGAAGCGGGTTGGAGAGGTTGCTTATGAGCTTGCTTTACCTCCAGCCTTATCAGGAGTTCATCAAGTTTTTCATATTTCCATGCTTCAGAGCTATCACGCCGACTTCTCACACGTGGTTGATTACAACACTATTCAGTTAGGCAGGACCGCCAGTTGAGGTCCAAGAGAGTTTCTATGGTTAAGGTTCAGTGGAGGGGCCAACTAGTTGAGGAGGCAACTTGGGAGTCCGAGCAGGACATGCAGAGCAGATATCCACAGCTATTCTGCACTCCAGGTACGATTCAAGACCCGTTCGAGGACGAACGTTTGTTTAAGAGGGGGAGAATGTAATAACCCAGCTGGTCGTTTCGCGTATTAGGACTCTGTTGCCTTAAATGAAACCTTCCATAGCGTCTACTCGTGCTTTATGACTCGCGGGAGCGGGCGGTTCGGGATTTGGGAATGAATTGGATGGTTTAGGAATACTTGGTTCCTTAAGGTTGGCCTATTTGGCCAAGTTTGACTTCGGTCAATATTTTGAGCAAACGACCTCGGACTCGAGTTTTGACAGCTCCAGTAGATCCGTATGATGATTTCAGACTTGGGCGTATGTTCGGCTCGGGTTTCTGATGACCGGGGAGCGTTTCGGCGCCCGAAATGGAAATCAGGATTTCCTTAAGTTTAGAATTTGGCCTAGAATGGGACTTCATGCTATCGGGGTCTGAATGGAATTCCGGGACCGACAATAGTTCTGTGTAGTCATTTATGACTTGTCTGCAAAATTTGGGGTCATTCCGAGTAGTATAGACCCGTTTG
The DNA here is from genome assembly GCA_005239495.1 of Nicotiana undulata. Lineage (NCBI taxonomy): Eukaryota > Viridiplantae > Streptophyta > Magnoliopsida > Solanales > Solanaceae > Nicotiana > Nicotiana undulata. Next base: position 35,892 of record ML299293.1, read on the forward strand.
GCGCAATGAAGCGAATTCTAGAATTCTTAAGTTCTTAAGTTTGAATAATTTGGTTTTGGGATTGAATTTTGAGTTCCGTTGTTGATTTTCATGTTCCGGAAGTTCGAGTGAGTCCGTATGATGAATACAGACTTGCCGGTTCTTTTGGACGGGGTTCCGAGGGGCTCGGGGGTGTTTTAGACCCCCTGGAGCTAAGTTGAAAAAACCAGAAATTTCTCTATCTGGTTTCCTTCTCTGCGATCGCAGAAGGTGGGTTGCGATCGCGGAGAAGGTTTTTGCTAGGCTGCTGATTGTTCTCTTCGATCGCAACCTTGCCCTTGCGATTGCATAGGTCCGGGCCCCAAAGCTTCGCGATCGCAGCCCTTTCACGCGATCGCATTGAGTCACAGCTGGGCATGGTGAAATTGTTCATTGCGATCGCAGGACCTCTGCCGCGATCGCAGAGGTCAGATCAGATGGTCTTCGCGATCGCATGACCTCTGATGCGATCACAGAGGTCAGTCCAGTTTCCCTTCGCGATCGCAGGCCTAGTGTCGCGATCGCAGTTAAGCATTTCCTGGGCATTATTTAAATGCCCAATTTCGGGTTTTCTTTTTCATTTTCAATACCCAACCTCCATTAAAGCTCCTCAAAGATAGGGAAAAGCTGTCCAAGGTCAAGTTCCTCAAGGTTAGTGTAATTTCCTCTATAAATTCATGGATTAATTATGAAAATCCAACTAGGTTACCTATTAAAATATCAAATCATGGGAAAATTGGGTAGAAAATTCTAGGGCTTTGATAATTAATGAATGTTTCCTTTTTAGCCATGAATTCATAAATAAATTATGTAATTACGATCCTTAGTCTTCAAATAACTCATTCCTTCGAGAATTTTAAAAATCCGAACGCGTGGGCCCGGGGTCAAAATCTCATAAACCTTCAAGAATGCTATACTTTGGAAATTATTGTTAATTCTTTCTCTTGGTATCTGAATTGATTCAATTGCGCTATATTTGATTAAGTTTCGTGCGCATTCTTGATCCGGTCGTTGGTCCGAGGAGTGCTTCGTCGAGGTGAGTCTCCTTTCTAACCTTGTAAGAGGGAAAAATTCCCCATAGGTGTTCTATATGTTATATGTTGGTATTCGGGGCTGCGTGCGTACCTTGTGACGAGAGTCCGCACGTAGAAACTACTATTGTTATGTCCGGGTAGTTTTAGGATCACAGCATGCCTTGTCTTCTACTTTGAAATGATTTATTATGTTATAATTCTTGCTTGGATGTAGCATTGTTTCCTTGAATATTTCATTGATTAAGTATTTGGAAAGATTTGCTATGTGAAGTGAACCTAGTATTTGGTATACGTAGGCTGTCTCTTTGCAAGTTACATTCCGCAAGTGACGTGTAATTCCTTCCACTCTTAGGGTTGCGGGCCGTACGCCACGACGAATATATATAGTGCACTCCTGGTTCGGGCCGGTTGGTCCCCGGTAGTGCACATGGACTTACTTGAGAATGCACTCTTGGTACGGGCCGGTCGATCCCCGGTAGTGCATGGACGAAGTTACATTATGATATGATATGATTACACTGATGGGCCCACTCTTGGTACGGGCCGGTCGATCCCCGGCAGTGCGTAGTTGAGTTATTGGTAAGCATGCACTCTTGGTACGGGCCGGTCGATCCCCGACAGTGCATAG
>ML299293.1:37807-75836 GCA_005239495.1 Nicotiana undulata
GGACCTTAGTGAGTATCGAGTCGACCTCTCGTCACTACTTCTTCGAGGTTAGAGGGGATACTCACTGGGTACATATTTATATATATGTACTCATGCTGCACTTCCTTTTTATTTCCTGTACTTGACTGTACAGGTCTGGAGGTTGGTACGTCTGGTTATCCGGTTGGTGATAGATATTGACGGAGTGATTATACTTCACGGTGAGCTGTCCTTCCTAGCGACTTCCTGGAAGCACCCTGGAGTTCCTTTGTTTATGCTCTGTCTTTTACTTTCAGAACGAGGCTATATATATATATATATATATATATATTTTGTCATGGTATATTCTGTAGTTGCCCGTGACACTAGTTCCTGACACACACGTCGTGTATTTTGGCTACTGGGCTGTATATCTATATATATGTCTTACCTTTGCTAGGCATAGTCAGGTTTTTTACTATCGCACCAGGCTATAACATGTTTTGTTATTTAAATGTTGTAAGTGTTGACTGGTTTAGATTATATGGGACGGGTGGCACCTAGTGCACTTCATATCGGCTTGCCTAACCCGCTGTTGGGCGCCATCGCGACCAAAATTAGGATTTGGGTTGTGACAGCATTCGCGAAGAGCGATATACTCTTGCCCAGAAATTATACATCGTGAACGTGATACCCTAGTCTCGAACGCGAAGGCATCACAACTCAAACCTACTCGAACGCAGGACCAACATCGCGAACGCGTAGGCATAAGGGCATGGGGACCCAATAAAAATCTGTTCTACGCGGACGCGGGACATTCTTTGTGAACGCGTATGCATATGATCTCAAAACACTGAAAACGTGGGACTAGCATCGCGAACGCAAAGCATAAAATTTCCACCTGCCCCAGATCCTCTTCGCGAACACAGAACACCCCACGCGAACGCAAAGAAAGAAACCTGCATTGATCACTAAAAAAGACCTTCGCAGGACCTTCACCCGTAAGACAGAATCAAAGGTAGACAACAGTAAGTTGTTTCACTTCAGTAAGAGGTAAGGTTGAAGGACACAAGAAATCTGCTATCTCCCAAAGTCAAAAAATAACCCATTGCGAATTCGAAACACGCTCGAGGCCACTGGGACCTCGACCAAACCTACCAACCAATCCTAAAACACCATACGAACTCACTCGAGCCCTCAAACTATATCAAACAACAATAAAATCATGATTCATCCTCCAATTCAAACTTAAAGAACTTGAAACTTCAAACTTCGAAAACGGATACTGAAACAAACCAAACCATGTCCAATTGAACCCAAATATTCCACACATGTCATATTTAAACTTACAAACCTACTCTAACTTTCGTAATTCGAATCCGACCCCGATATCAAAAATTTTGTTGCCGTCCAAAATCTCCAAAACATCGACTTTTGCCATTTAAAGCCTAAATGAGCTACAAACCTCCAAAACTTAATCCGGACACGTCCCTTAGTCCGAATCACCTAACATATCTAACATAATCAACAAAACTCCATTTCGAAGTCATCTTTATATAGTTCCGACTACAGTCCAAATCCTAAGGCTTAAGCTTTCGTTTAGGGACTAAGTATCCCAAAACACTCTAAAACCCAATACGAAACCTCCCGGCAAAACACAATAGCAGAAATAAATACGGGGAAAGTAGTTAACATGGGATCAAGGCTATAACTCTCAAGAGGACCGGCCGGGTTATCACAATGTCACATCCACACTATCTAAGTGTAGTCCCTAGTCACATAAGACTCATCATATAGCTATCTCTCAACTCACTAAACCATCAATCCCACTCTTAGGGACACTATCAGACATAAGAGTCCAAAGGTACATACTTACACAATAGTAACTACTGAGCCCAAGCTGCGGCCTAAATATGTCCTTAAGTCCTCCAGATTGGCCTACCTTCACAACACTAAAACATGTCTCACACCTTATCCATGACATCACAATCCGTCGATGCACAAATGATATCGAGTGCTCAACCTCATGTACAAGTGAATGAAACGAAATCGAAGATATAAGCTGCAACCTGAATAAACACCGCATGATAAGGGGAAAAAGAAGGTAAATGTTTCTAGATACCATGCAGTCTTTCAAAGATAAGTATATTCATCATTATACCGATCTGCAATAATCTCTTCTCGTGACCCATAGAACCTAGGAACATAGAGCTTTGATACTAACTTGTCACGACCCAAAATCCTTCCAAGCCGTGATGACATCTAACCCAACCTGCTAGATAAGTAAAACAACAAATAAATTTACTCAAATGAAATATCATTAATAATTAATGAATAAAATAGCTTAATTTTATAGAATATCCCAAGGATTAGTAGTACAAGTCATGAGCTACTAAGATTAAGAATATAATTATGATACGAAGGAATAGTACAACATCTGTATGTAAGTTTACATAAACAGAAATGAAGTCCTAAAGTACTATGAACAAATGATAGCTTGAATCTGGATTGCAGCTACAACGTCAATGCTATCCTACGTCATCCACAACAGATTAGCTCCAAGATATGCTTGCAAGATGCAGAAGTGTAGTATGAGTACAACCGATCCGATGTACTCAGTAAGTATTGTAACTAACCTCGGTAAAATAGTGACGAAGTTTCAGGTCAAGGATACTCATTTTACCTAATCTGTATAACTCAAAACATATACATATACCTAGTAACAATATCAAAATCTGAGCATGTAATACAGGTACAACCAATTAGTGCACATAGAGAAGATGTGCACAAGTCTTATAACAGTTCATCATATAGAGAAGATACATATTTAATCTCAGATAATACATCAATAATTGCACTAAGAGATGATAAGCATAGGATCGTACAAGTTTAACGGTTCATCATATAGAAACTATATGCGCCTAATATCACTAAAGCATCAAGGATCTCCATATAGAGAAGATATGCATGTAATAATCCATCAACCGTTCCATATAGAGAAGATGTTCATGAAGTATCAAATCAACTAACACAGATCAATATATAGAGAATATATGTACCGTGAATTATTTTATCAATTAAAGCAGCATATAGAGAAGATGTGCATAAAAGGCATGTATACATTTCGGAGCTAGCATACAGAGAAGATATGCAGTAAAATATCATGTATACATCCAATGAGTTTGCAAATACAGAAGAGATGCAAAGTCCAACTATTGATTAGTTTTTCCATGATCCACATCAATCGAAAATTTGTCACTTTCTCATAATGTTTGTGTACACCATCAAGAGAGAAATATTAGAGGGTGAATCTAGGGGGATGGATCCTCATCCACAATCTTCACGGACAAATCACGTTCTATAACAACACAGACAACTCACATGTCACAGTCATTAGAGCCACACAGACTACTCATGTGCTGTCAATCCATTCAATCACACATAAAGCATATACAAGAACACATGTATAAGAATAAGGGATATTAAATCACATACTCATGGACTGAGAAAAAAAGCATGCTAAGGTATATGCATGTACAAAGTGTACAACTACAACTCAGGTTAGACAAATATACCATACAATAACGAATATCATGTTCAAACATGAATTTAAGACCTACACATGATCTCTAGCATGATTTGAGAAGTTTACGTAGTCATACAAACATGAAAAGCATGATAACAAGAACCACAATATCCAAACAAGCCATGGTACAACCTAAAGACTACTCTAGTTGTGATGACCCAAAAGGTCATCCTGAGTAATTCTAGCTAAATCTGTGTTTCGAGGCTGCGAAAGCCTCTGTTAATCTTACCTCGATATGCGTGCGCAGCCCGGACGTGTAGTCGGGAAGTCTTTATGATGAAATTTGATGAAAAATAGAATTTATAATAATTAAATGAATAAAGTTGATTTTGGTCAACATTTTTGGTAAACGGACCCGGACCCGGACCCGTGATTTGACGGTCCCGGAGGGTCCGTAGGAAAATATGGTACTTGGGCGTATGCCCGGAATCGAATTCCGAGGTCCCAAGCCCGGGAAATGAAGTTTTAAAGAAAATTGTTTTCTAAAAATGATAGACTTTTGAAAATGAATAATTATGTGAAAACCGTGTTATCGGACCCGTATTATGGTTCCGGAGTCCGGAAATGGTTTAATATATGTTATGTGACTATCTGTGAAATTTGGTGTAGAACAGACTTGGACTGACGTGATTCAAATTTAAATTGGAAAAGTTAAGCTTTATGAAGTTTTAAGAAATTTCTATGAGTTTTGAGGTTTAATTCCTTGTTTTGATGATATTTTGATGATTTAAAAGCTTGAACAAGTCCGTATGATGTTTTGGGAGTCGTGTGTGGTTTTGGTTTTGAGACCCGACGGCTCGGGTGAGTTTCGGGTAGCTAACGGGGTAATTAAAGTGTAAAAATCAGGTGTTTTGGATGATTTTCTGGTGTCTGGTTTAATACCCTTGGCGAACGCGGCCCAGAGGAAGACGCGAACGCGGAGCACTGGACAGTGCTTCTACGCGAACGCGTCCCCAGGGGTGCGAACGTGTAGTGTTCGGCTGGGGCCTGGGGGGCTGGGTAGTTTGTTCTTCGTGAACGCGGCTCTATGCTCGCGAACGCGTAGGCCAGTGGGGTCAAACCTACGCGATCGCGGCCAAGGACTCGCGAATGCGTAGGTCGGTTAGTCAACCCTTCGCGAACGCGGCCAGGGGCCCGCGAACGCGAATGGTATTTTTGCCCAGTTATTAAAATACCCCAAAAACAGAACACCATACGGGATTTTCATAAATTTCACTTCCTTTTTCTTCTCCAAGCCTCATTGAAGACCTCCAAGCCATTTTCTCCTCCATAACCATTTGGGTAGGTGTTCCTAACACCAATTTCTTCCATTTTCCTTCACTAATCACTAGAACCTAGGCCTAAAATCATGAAAACAACGTAGAAATTAGGGGTTTTTGGGTAGAGTTAGGTTTATGGAATTTTTGTGAATTCAACCTCGTTTTGGGGTCGGATTCTAAAGAAAATTGTATATTCGGGCTCGTGGGGATAGGGGTAATCGGCTTTTGGTCCGAGCCTCGTGTTTGGACCAAGCGGGCCCGGGGTCAAATTTGGTATTTTAGGAAGAATGCTAAGAAATTAGGAATTAGGCTATGGGTTTGATTTATTGAGCCATTATTGATATACTTGGGTTGATTATGTCTAGATAATACCGTTCCGGAGTCGAAATCTAAAGGAAAGGCGGTGTTAGAGAGTTGATTGCTCTATTTTGGACCCGAGGTAAGTGCTTGGCCTAACCTTAGCTTGAGGTATTAGGTATAGAGTCTTATTTGCTATGTTTAATTCATGTCCAACGTATAGGCGGGGTGACGAGTGCCTATATGTTGCGGTCAAGCATGTCCGTGAGTCAATTGTGATGAATCATAACGTGTTCTTAATATTTTCTGTACAGGAGTAATTGGTGATTTAGAAGTGATACCTTGATGTTGTTCCATGACATGGGGAGTTATTGTGTTATTTGTTTCAGTTGAGGCTTTTACTGTCGAAATTGTAATTCTGATGCGAGGTTGGTTATAGCTGAGTCCCTTGCCGGGACGATAGAATTTTATTGAGTATTTCCACACACTTGAGACTTCTTAGTGTTGATTTTCACATTATATTGTTGCTTTTATATTATTTATCACACGAGGGGACAGGTCGTGCTTATCGTTTATTATTTATCGCACGAGGGGACATGACGTGCTGATTGTTTATTATTTATCACACGAGGGGACATGCCGTGTTGATCGTTTATTATATATCGCACGAGGGGACATGCCGTGCTTATTGTTTATTATTTATCACACGAGGGACATGCCTTGTTGATCGTTTATTATTTATCGCACGAGGGGACATGTTGTGCTGATTGTTTGTTAGTTATCACACGAGGGGACATGTCGTGTTAATCGTTGATTATTTATTGCAAGAGGGGACATTCCGTGCCGAGTGTTACTATTTATGCACGAGGGGACATTCCGTGCCGAGTGATTGAGAGATTATGCACGAGGGGATATGACGTGCCTTTTGTTGTTCATTATCTGTCCTGAGATGTTAAATTCCTGCTTTTAATATTTTTATACTTCAGTTATTACCCTGTTCTACTGTGCTAGCATTTTGTTTCCCCTTTTACCCCCAGCATGTGCTCCCCGTATCTATTTTACTTGCTTATTTCCGTCGATATTTTCCTGTTATTATATAGAATTGCGCAGGTACATATATTGTTGACGGTCCTAGCCTCGTCACTACTTCGCCGAGGTTAGGCTCGGCACTTACTCAGTACATGGGGTCGGTTGTACTGATGCTACACCTGCACTTCTTTATGTTGTGCAGACTACGCAGCCGGACCCGGTGGTCACTGACGGTCGGAGCATTCCATCAGTTCATACAGGAGACATCGAGGTAGACCCGCAGACGTTCGTGGGCCTTGGCGTCACCTTCTACCCTTCACTTTCAGCTCTGTCTTATCTTATAGTTCAAAGACAGTCGTATGTACTTATTTTCAGACCTTTGTTTTAGTAATCTCTTAGACAGTTTGTGAGTATGTGACACCAGTTATGGGATTTGTATATGGGTTTTATTTCAAAGTTGCTATATTATTTTTGATAATTTGTTAACCTTCATATTGTTGACCATCGATGCCTTAGTTATCTCGTTTGTTTTAGTTGTTAACGAGTTTTATCTAGTTCAAACGTGGGCTTGTCTAGCGGGTTCAACGTTAGACGCAGTCACGACCCGAAGGTGGGATATATGGTCATGACACTAGTAATGTATTATATGTAGCACTCTCATATACATTCATCACCTGCATATATGACACTTCTCAAACATTCCAATTAGACAAAGAAGGTCGTATCCTAAGGATAAGATTATGCAAGATACTTACCTCATCCAGGCTAACCTTTAACCTTAAATCGTGTTGAAACCTCACTTTAGCCCTCCAATCATGCAATTCCAAGCCAATAATTAACCAAGTAAGTAAAATAATTCTATAGAAAACACCTAATCCATAAAGCTTCGATCTTTGAAAATTTTCCAAGAAGTCAACAAAAGTCAACCGAGGCTTGCATGCGCAAAATATGGAACCGATACCAAATTTCGATGACACATAATCTGCCAAGTCCAAATATGTGATTACATTTCAAAACTGAGTAAAAATGTGTTATTATATTTCAAAACCGAGTACAAATTAGTATCCAAATCCTCAAAATATACTCTCTTCAAGTGTCGGTAAAAAACCCCAAATTTTGTCTCATATTTCATATTTTGGATGTTAATAATTCATATAGATTCCTGAAATAATACCATGAATGAGTAGAAATCACTTACCCCAAAGTCTTATATGGCAATCCCAAAGCAAAATTGCCCTTCTCAAAGTGTAGGGTTCAAAATATGAGAGAATGAGTCAAAATTCTGAAATAACATATAGTCGTCCAATACTATCCATTGCGATTACAGAGTAGTGCCACTGCCTGAAATAACAAAATGCTCACATGAAAGAAATACCGCAAATGCAACTACCAACCTCATACACGAACGCAGACACAAACCTGCGAAAGTGAAGCACATTGCCCTAGCTCCATTCTCTTCAACGCGAATGCAAAGATCAATATCCCTCCTGCCTCATCCCTCACTCAGCCGCTAACCAACACTTGTATATACGGAACTTCTGATACCCGATACTACACGAACGCATGACCTTATCCGCGAACGTGATGGATAAATGACCTCATACCCAATCCATCTTCGCGATTGCGAGTCTCTCTTCGCGATCGTGATGCACTACAACACACCGGAATTGATTTACATGATTCAGACGCTTAGATTTGATTCTAGTTGTTCTTTATTTTACTTTGAAATTTCTTTCATTTTAAGGGTTGATTTGTAGATTTAGATGTTATTATGGTTATCTGATTGCGCGAGCAAGTTCCTATGATGTTATTACACTTATGTGCATGTTTGGTTTGGAGCTCGAGGGGATCAAATGAGTTTCACACGTGTTTCATATGAGTTTTGTTAGTGTATGGATTGCTGGTGCAATATCAGCTGCAGTGCTTTGTTGCAGATCTCGCATTTGCGAGGTCTGGCTCGTATTTGTGAGCCTCGGATTTTGTCACAACCCAAATTCCCAACCTTAAAGATCGTGATGGCGCCTAATATCACATTTGCTAGGCAAACCAATGTTAGAATTAGTTTAATAAATTTGCCATAAAAATCTATTTCACTAAGATAACGCGAAATAAACTAAACTTTATTACTCCCATTCCTTAACTCACGAATCAAGAATAAATGAATAATAATACTAATAATACTAATAATACTAATAATAATAATAATAATAATAATAATAATAATAATAATAATAATAATAATAATAATAATAATAATAATGAGCCTCAAACTAGACAAATAACCAAACGACTACCCCAAAGTCTGGTGTCACAATTCACGAACCACTATGAACACTACAAATAATGGGATGAAAGAAATAGTATAACTGTCTCGAAAAAAATAAACTAATGTCTGTAAAAATTGAGAGAAGACGTCAAGAATCTGCGGATGTCTGCAGATCTACCTCGTGTCTTCGAATGCTGAGTGTGTACTACTAAAACAATCTCCTAACGCTGGTCGATACCTGGATCTACACAAAATAGTGCAGAGTGTAGTTCAGTACAACTGACCCCATGTACTGAGTAAGTGCCGAGCCTAACATCGGCAACGTAGTAACGAGGCTAGGACAAGACACCACATAAAAACATGGACAGATTAATCATACTAGCAGAAATAACAGCAACTAAGGGATCTACAAATAACAAAGAATGGAAAGGGGTCATGTTGTGGGGAATCTCATCATAAGGATTGAAAAAATGAAAAAGACAGATATGAACAATGATAAACCAATAATTGAAATGCAATGCATATGAATAATGACACGACATCACCCTTCGTGCTTTTACTCTCATCCTCACCATATGCATAAATGTAAATGAATATGAATAATGGCATGGCATCACCCTTCGTGCTTTTACTCTCATCCTCACCATATGCATAAATGTAAATGAATATGAATAATGGCACGGCATCACCCTTCATGCTTTTACTCTCATCCTCACCATATGCATAATTGTAAATGAATATGAATAATGGCATGGCATCACCCTTCGTGCTTTTACTCTCATCCTCACCATATGCATAAATGTAAATGAATATGAAATATGGCACGACATCACCCTTCGTGCTTTTACTCTCATCCTCACCGTATGCATAAATGTAAATGAATATGAATAATGGCATGGCATCACCCTTCGTGCTTTTACTCTCATCCTCACCATATGCATAAATGTAAATGAATATGAAATATGGCACGGCATCACCCTTCATGATTTTACTCTCATCCTCACTATATGCATAAATGTAAATGAATATAAATAATGGCTCAACATCACCCTTCGTGCTTTTACTCTCATCCTCACCATATGCATAAGTGTAAATGATTATGAATTATGGCACGTCATCACCCTTTGTAATTTTAATCTCATCCTCACCATATGCATAAATGTAAATGAGTATGAAAAATGTCCCGGCAGGGGTATCAACGACAGAACACAATTTCGTCTCGGCAAGAGAAATCAGATATAACCAATCTAATTCCAACAATTTACTTGGCAAAAAATAAATCTCATGTTGGGGCAATGCTCAACAATGGCCAATTACCTAGAAGTTGTCATAAGTATTGTTCCACATGAATAAATCCTCAGTTTAAGCATAAACAACACATAGTAAGGGTCACAACGGTCACAGTATAAGACAGACGGTCATGCATGACACCAACGTATAGATACTCGTCACCACACCTACACGTCGTACACAACACTAATATGTAGAAAATAAGACAACAACACCTATTCCCTCTAGCTAAGGTTAAGCCAAACACTTACCTCGATCTCACAAGCAATTTACTATTCTAGTACTGCCTTTCCTTTAGAATTTGCCTCTATTCCACTCGAATCTAATCACAATTTGTTCAATGTTATCAATCATAGCCAAAACAATGGTTTTCCTATCAAATTTAAAAAATCAACCCTGGACCCGCTTGATCTAAACTCGAGGTTCGGACCAAAACCCGTTTACGCAATCTCCCCCGAGCCCGGATATACAATTGGTATTGGAATCCGACCTCAATTTGAGGTCCAATTCTCCAAAATTTGAAATTTCTAAGTTCTATCCAAAAACAAAATTTTTACCATGAAAAGTCAAGATTTTTGGTTTTAATCTTGTTAAAAGGTCTTAGGAATTGAAAGAAATTAGTTATAGATCACTTAGCAATGATATTGAGAAGTTTGGGTCTTTGACAAATTGCCTATGGAGGTTTAGGGTTTGAGAAAATTGGAAAAGAGGTGAAAATCCCATCAAAAAGCTGATATAACAGGCTGCGGGTCTCGCATTTGCGAACTGGAGTTCACATTTGCGAACCCTGAGCTTTCCGGAAAAAAATATTGCAAATGCGAGCAGGCCTTCGCATTTGTGAACAAGGCCCTTCGCATTTGCGACCCAGGACCTCGCAATTGCGAGATCTGAGGCTGGCACTGCGAAGCCCGACATCGCATTTGCGAGATCTGTGGCGTGCACACCAGATGTTCTGCTGTTGGGTTATTTTTCTAAGTCTAGACACTCCGTAGCCTACCCGAAACTCACACGAGCCCTCGTGGCTTCAAACCAAACATTCACGCAAGTCTATAAACATCATACAGACTTTTTTCGTGCGACCAAATCATCAAAATAACATCAAAATCTATAGATTTAGCCTAACTTTTCAACCGAATGTCCGAATTACATCAAATCAACTCCGATTCTCATGAAACATCATAGATGGGACTTAAATAACATAAACTTGTTCCGGGCTCGGAAACCAAAATACGAGCTCGATATCAAAATTTTCACATCTTATTTCATTTCTTTGTTTCTGGAATTAACCAGCAAAATAATTTTCTTCAAAAATTGTTTTCCAAGGCTTGGGACCTCGGAATTCAATTTCGGGCATACACCCAAGTCCAATATTTTACTGCGGACCTCCCGAGATCGTCGGAACACAGATCCGGGTCCATTTACAAAAAATGTTGACCAAACTCAACTAAATCCATATTCTAACTCTAGAAATTACTATTTTTCATATTTTCACATAAAAGATTTCTGGTTTCACGTCCGGACTGCGCACGCAAATCGAGGAAATAAATTTAGTCTTTTTAGGGCTAGTAAGAATAGAATTAAGTCTGTTTTCATAAAATGACCCTTTGGGTCATCACAATCTCCACCGCTAAAACACAAGTTCGTCCTCGAACAGACATAGAAAATTACCTGAATTTGCAAACAAATGTGGATATTTACTTTGCATGTCCGACTCAGACTCCGAAGTAGCTGCCTCAACGGGCTAACCCTTCCATTGCACTCGAACTGAAGGGTATCTCTTTGACCTCAATTGACAAACTTGCCGGTCTAAAATGTCCACCGACTCCTTCTCATAAGTCAAGTCTTTGTCCAATTGTACAGAGTTGAAATCTAACACGTGGGATGGGTCACCATGATATTTCCGGAGCATAACACATGGAACACCGGATGCACTGAGGATAACCCTGGAGGCAACGCAAGTCTATAAGCCACCTTCCACACTCTATCAAGAATCTCATAAGGCCCGATATACATAGGGATAAATTTACCCTTCTTTCTAAATCTCATAACACCCTTCATGGGCGATACCCAAAGCAACACTCTCTCTCCAACCATGAATGCCACATCTATAACCTTGCGATCGACATAACTCATTTTCCTAGACTGAGTTGCACGAAGTCGCTCCTGAATAATATTGACCTTATCTAAGGCCTCTTGCACTAAGTCTGTACCTAATAACCGAGCTTCTCCAGGATCGAACCATCCAATTGGCGATCGACATTGTCTACCATATAATACCTCATAGGGAGCCATCTGAATACACGACTGATAACTATTATTATAGGCAAACTCTGCTAACGACAAAAATTGATCCCAAGGGACTCCAAAGTCAGTCACACAAGCGTGGAGCATATCCTCTAAAATTTGAATAGTATGCTTGGACTGCCCGTCTGTCTGAGGATGAAATGCCATACTCAACTCAACTCAGGTACCCAACTCACGCTGAACTGCCCTTCAAAAGAGCGAAGTAAACTGCGTCCCCCGATCAAAAATAATAGACACGGGCACACCGTGAAGACGAACAATCTCCCGAATATATATCTCAGCCAACTTCTCCGACATATAAGTACATGCCAGTGTAATGAAATGTGCTGATTTAGTCAGCCTATCCATAATAACCCAAACTGCGTCGAATTTCCTCTGAGTCCGTGGAAGTCCAACAACGAAGTCCATGGTGATATGCTCCCACTTCCATTCAGGTATCTCTATCTGATGAATCAATAACCGGATCGCTGATGCTCATATTTCACATATTGACAATTCAAACAACGAGCCACATAAGAAACAATAACCTTTTTCATCCTTCTCCGCCAGTAATGCTGTCTCAAGTCCGGGTACATTTTGGCTGCACCTACATGAATAGAATACTTAGAACCGTGGGCCTCCTCAAGAAATAACTCACGAAGGCTATCAACATTTGTCACGCATATACGACCCTGCATCCTCAAAACACCATCATCTCCAAATGTAATCTTCTTGGCACCACCGTGCCAACCCGTGTCCCTAAGGACCATCAAAGGTGGGTCATCATCCTGCCGCTCTCTGATATGCTCAATTAAAGAAGACCGAGCGACTATACAAGCTAAAACACTACCGGGCAAAATATCCAATCTCACGAACTGATTAGCCAAAGTTTGAATATCTGCATCCAACGGTCTCTCCCCCAACTGGAATAAATGCAAGGATGCCCATACTCACCGACTTCCTACTCAAGGCATCGGCCACCACATTGGCCTTCCCGGGATGACATAATATAGTGATATCATAATCCTTCAATAACTCCAACCATCTCCGCTGTCTCAAATTCAGATCCTTTTGCTTGAACAGGTACTGAAGACTACGATGGTCAGTGAAAACCTCACACGGCACGCCATAGAGATAATGCCTCCAAATCTTTAATGCATGAACAATGGCTGCCAATTCTAAGTCATGAACATAATAGTTCTTCTCATGAACTTTCAACTGACGAGACGCATATGCAATCGCCCTGCCTTTCTGCATCAACATTGCCCCAAGTCCAACTCGGGAAGCATCACAATAAATAGTGGAAGATACTGAACTTGATTGTAACACCAACACTGGTGCTGAAGTCAAGGCTGTCTTGATCTTTTGAAAGCTCGTCGTGCACTCGTTCGACCATTTTAATGGAGCACCTTTATGAGTCAATTTGGTCATTGAGGCTGTTAAAGATGAAAACCCCTCCACAAAAGGACGGTAGTAACCTGCCAAACCCAAGAAACTTCTAATTTCTGTGGCTGTAGTGGGTCTAGGCCAGTTCTTGACTGCCTCTATCTTCTTGGGATCTACCCGGATACCCTCGACTGATACAATATGACCCAGGAAAGCTACTGAATCCAACCAGAACTCACATTTTGAAAACTTGGCATACAACTGGTTATCCCTCAAAGTCTGGAGTGCTATATGGAGGTTCTTCTCGTGCTCCTCACGACTACATGAATATATCAGAATTTCATTAATGAATACAATTACAAAAGAATCCAGATGAGGCTTGAAAACCCGATTCATTAAGTCCATGAAAGCTGCTAGAGCATTGGTCAGACCAAAGGACATCACCAAAAATTCATAGTGCCCATACCTCGTCCGAAAGGTTGTCTTAGGAATATCAGACGCTCTATTCTTTAGCTGATGGTAACAAAATCTCAGATCAATTTTCGAAAACACATCGGCACCCTGAAGCTGATCAAATATGTCATCAATCCTCGGAAATGGGTACTTGTTCTTGATAGTAACTTTATTCAACTGCCGGTAGTCTATACGCATCCTCATCGACCCATCCTTGTTTTTCACAAACAAGACTGGCGCACCCCAAGGCGAGACACTAGGTCTAATAAAAGCTTTATTAAGGAAGTCTTGCAACTGCTCTTTCAATTCTGGTGGGGCCAGACGATATGAAGGAATGGAAATGGGCTGAGTGCCTGGGGCCACATCAATACAAAAATCGATATCCCTATCGGGTGGCATCCCTGACAGGTCTGCAAGAAAAACCTCGGGAAACTTACTAACAATAGGAACTGAGGAACCTTTGCCTCAGAATCACGAATATTAGTTAAATAAGCCAAACACCCCTTTCCAACCATGTGACGAGCCTTTGCATAAGAAATCACTTTGCTGGGAGAATGACCAGGAGTCCCTTTCCACTCTAATCGTGGCAACCCTATCAAGGCTAAAGTTAATGTCTTGGCGTGATAGTCCAGAATGGCATAATAAGCCGACAACCAATCCATGCCCAAAATTACATCAAAGTCGACCATGTCAAGAAGCAAGAGATCCACACTAGTCTCAAGACCTTCTATGACCACCACGCAGGAACGATACACACAATATACCATAATAGCGTCCCCTACCGGTGTATACACATAGACAGGAACACTCAAGGAATTGCGAGGTACAACCAAATATGGGGCAAAATAGGATGACACACACGAATAAATAGACCCCGGATCAAATAACATAGAAGCAGCTCTAGCACAAACTGAGATGATATATGTAATAACAACATCACAGGTCTCCGCCTCGAGTCTAGCTGGAAATGCATATAATCGGGGTTGGGCTCTACCACCCTGGACTACATCTCCGGGAGGACTCTGATAGGTGGACCTCCACCTCTAGCGGGTTGGCCTCCACCTCTAGCGGCTTGGCCTCCGCCTCTAACAACCTGACCTCTACATCTAGCTGCTTGGCCCCTACGCGTAGTTGGCTATGCAGGCGGTACTGGAACTATAGCATGAGACCCTGATAGTGAGAATTATCTGGCACAGGAGGACAATATCTAGTAATGTGCCCCGAGCCACCACAAGTGTAACAATACCTCGGCTGCTGAGACTGCTGGCCGGCAAACTGACCCTGTCAACCAGTATAACCACCCCGAACACTCTAGATAGGAGGTGCACGAGTAAGAGCTGGAGGTTCACTGCAGGTTGGCTGAGTAGAAGAGGCATATAAGAACCTCGGCCACCTGAAGTACCATGCGAAGCCTGAAGTGCGGAATGGAATGGTCTAGACAAATGGCCTCTGCTGAAACTAACCTCGCCTCTAGATGAGGCGCCATTGAAACCACCGGAATGGCGAGGTTTTTTTCCAGATCCCTGACCTCCCATCCTGAGTACCGACTCGACTCTCCTGGAAACATTAGCCACATCTTGAAAAGAAATATCAGTCTCTGTCTTCTTCGCCATCTGTAACCTGATGGGCTGAGCAAGGCCCTCAATAAACCATCTGACCCTCTCTCTGTCTGTAGGCAACAAAAGAAGAGCATATCTAGCCAACCCCACAAAGCGATTCTCATACTGAGTTACTGTCATGTTGCCCTGCTGAAGTCGCTCAAACTAGCGACACTTCTCCTCTCGAGTAGTAACAAGCAAAAACTTCTCCATAAAGAGTTGAGAAAACTGATCCCAAGTCAAGGCATGTGACCCAACTAGTCTATTCAACAAGAAATCCCTCCACCATTTCTTAGTGGAAAAAGTCATCTGAAAGGCAGCAAAATCGACCCTATTGTTCTCCAGAATACCCATATTACACAGAACCTCATGACAACTAACCAGATATTCCTGAGGATCCTCGAAAGTCTCACAACTGAAATGCATAGGAAATAGCTTAATAAACATGTCCAACCTTCACAAAGCATAGGTAGACATAGTTTCCCCCTCAACAGGCGACACTGCAGCAACTGGCTAAATGACCCCAACTAGATTAGCCATGGGGGTCTGAACCTGAGGAGTGGTCTGATCAGGAGTATGAGTAACAGAAGTCTGAATCCCTCCTCCAGCCTGAGATGTGGTTGATGTACCTGGGAGTGTGCCTGTCCGGGATACATTCTCCATGATGCCTACTAACCGGACAAAGGCGTCCTCAAGCACTAGGGTGGCAATAAACCCCTCTAGGACCTGAGTCGGCCCCGCTGGAGCGGCCTGAGCTAGAACCCCATCATGAATCTCAACCTGGGGCTGCTGTCTGAACAACGAGTTGTGTCCTGCCCCTTCCTCGGCCTCTGACATGGCCTCGTCCTCTGATATGGCCTCGTCCTCTAACGTGGCCTCAACCTCTGCCCCTAGTAGGAGCTGCTGCTGCTTCTGGAAGACCGGATGATTGTTCAGCGGAAGAGGAAGCACGATTTCACGCCATCTGCGAGAGAATAGAAGAGTTCAAATCAGTATTTGAGATAACAAGGATCGCATGATAGAATATAAATAAAAATGGAGTTGTTTCCTAACTCGATAGCCTCTGAGAGATAAGTACAGACGTCTCCGTACTGATCCTTCAGACTCTATTAAGCTTGTTCGTGAATTGTGAGACCTAAGCAACCTAATGCTCTGATACCAACTTGTCACGACCCAAATTTCCAACCTTAGGGATCGTGATGACGCCTAACATCACACTTGCTAGGCAAGCCAATGTTAGAATTATTTTAATAAATTTACCATAAAAATCCATTTCACTAAGGCGATGCAAAATAAACTAAACTTTATACTCCCATTCCATAACTCCCGAATCAGGAATAAATGAATAATAATAATAATAATACCGAGCCTCTAACTAGACAAATAACCAAACGACTACCCCAGAGTCTCGTGTCACAATTCACGAACCACTATGAATACTACAAATAATGGGATGAAATAAATAGTATAACTGTCTCAAAAATAATAAAACAATGTTTGTAAAAACTGAGAGAAGACGGAAAGAATCTGCAGATGCTGGCAGATCTACCTCGTGTTTTCAAATGCTGAGTGCGGACTACTGAAAAATATCTCCTAACGCTGACCGGTACCTGGATCATAAAAAAATAATGCATAGTGTAGTATCAGTACAACCGACCCCATGTACTGAGTAAGTGCCGAGCCTAACCTCAGCGACGTAGTGATGAGTCTAGAATAATACACCACATAACAACCTGGACAAATTAATCATACTAGCAGAAATAACAGCAAGTAAGGGATCTACAAATAACAAACAATGGGAAGGGGTCATGCTGTGGGGAATCTCATCATAAAGATCGAAACAACGGAAAAAAACAAATACGAACAATGATTAACCAATAATTGAAATGCAATGCATATTAATAATGGCACGGGATCACCCTTCATGCTTTTACTCTCATCCTCACCATATGCATAAATGTAAATGAATATGAATAATGGCACAATATCACCCTTCGTGCTTTTACTCTCATCCTCACAATATGCATAAATGTAAATGAATATGAATAATGGCACGGCATCACCCTTCGTGCTTTTACTCTCATCCTCACCATATGCATAAATGTAAATGAATATGAATAATGGCACGGCATCACCCTTCGTGCTTTTACTCTCATCCTCACCATATGCATAAATGTAAATGAATATGAAATATGGCATGTCATCAACCTTTGCGATTTTACTCTCATCCTCACCATATGCATAAATGTAATTGAATATGAAATATGGAACTGCATCACCCTTCGTATTTTACTCTCATCCTCACCATATGCATAAATGTAAATGAATATGAATAATGGCATGGCATCACCCTTCGTGCTTTTACTCTCATCCCTACCATATGCATAAATGTAAATGAATATGAAATATGGTACGGCATCACCCTTCGTGCTTTTACTCTCATCCTCACAATATGGATACATGTAAATGAGTATGAAAAATGTTCCGGCAAGGGAATCAACGACAAAACACAATTTCGTCTCGGCAAGGGAAATCAGCTATAACCAATCTAATTCCAACAATTTACTTCACAAAAATATAAATCTCAACTTGAGACAATGCTCAATAATGGCCAATTACCTAGAAGTTATCATAAGTCTTGTTCCACATGAATAAATCCTCAGTTTGAGCAAAAACAACACATAGTAAGGGTCACAACAGTCATAGTATAAGATTCACGAGCATGCTTGACACCAACGTATAGATACTCGTCACCACACCTATACGCCTTACTCAAAAATAACATGTAGCAAATAAGACAATAACACCTATTCCCTCAAGCTAAGGTTAAGTCAAACACTTACCTCGATCTCACAAGCAATTCACTGTTCTAGCACTACCTTTCCTTGAGAATTTGCCTCTATTCCGCTCGAATCTAATCACAATTTGTTCAATGTTATCAATCATACCCTAAAGGAATCATATTTATTGAAAAACAATGGTTTTCATAAGTTTTCCTATCAAATTTAAAAAATGAACCCCGGACCTGCTTGGTCTAAACTCGAGGTTCGGACAAAAACCCGTTTACCTAATCTCCCCCGAGCCCGGAATAAAATTGGTATTGGAATCCAACCTCAATTCGAGGTCCCACTCCCCAAAATTTGAAATTTCTAAGTTCTACCCAAAAACCAAATTTTTACCATGAAAAGTCTAGATTTTTGGTTGTAATCTTGTTAAAAGTTGTTAGGAATTGAAAGAAATTAGTTAGAGATCACTTACCAATGATTTGGAGAAGTTTGGGTCTTTGGTGAATCGCCTATGGAGGTTTAGGGTTTGAGAATATTGAAAAAGAGGTGAAAAGCCTGT
The DNA here is from genome assembly GCA_005239495.1 of Nicotiana undulata. NCBI lineage: Eukaryota > Viridiplantae > Streptophyta > Magnoliopsida > Solanales > Solanaceae > Nicotiana > Nicotiana undulata. Next base: position 56,558 of record ML299293.1, read on the forward strand.
CAAAAAGATGATATAACAGGATGCGGGTCTCGCATTTGCGAACCCTGAGCTTTCCGAAACAAATATCGCAAATGCGAGCAGGCCTTGCATTTGCGAACAGGGCCCTTTTCATTTGCGACCCAGGACCTCACAATTGCGGGATTGGAGGCTGGCCCTTGGCTTCACATTTGCGAAGCCTGACCTCGCATTTGCGAGATCTGAGGCCTCCACACCAGATGTTTCGATGTTGCGTTATTTTTCTAAGTCTAGACACTCTGTAGCCTACCTGAAACTCACCCGAGCCCTCGTGGATCCAAACCAAACACGCACGCAAGTCTAAAAATATCATACGGACTTGGTCGTGCGATCAAAGCATCAAAATCTACAGATTTAGCCTCAAAACTCAAGATTTTCTTAAGAACACTCGAATTCCTAACTTTTCAACCAGATGTCCGAATTACATCAAATCAACTCCGATTCTCATGAAACTTCACATATGGGACTTAAATAACATAACGAACTTGTTCTGGGCTCTGGAACCAAAATACAATCTTGATATCATAATTTTCACATCTTATTTTATTTCTTTATTTCTGGAATTAACCAGCAAAACAATTTTTGAAAAGGTTTCTTCAAAAATTGTTTTCTAAGGCTTGGGACTTTGTAATTCAATTCCGTACATACGCCCAAGTCCCATATATTACTGCATACCTCCCGGGATCGTCGAAACACAGATCCGGGTTCGTTTACCAAAAATATTGACCAAAGTCAACTAAATCCATATTTTAATTCTAGAAATTACTAATTTTCATACATAACGACCCGACCGTTCGTTTTGCGTATTAGGACCCCATTCCCCTAGATGAAACATCCCATAACGGCTTCTCTTGATTTATGACTTGCGGGGACGGGTGGTTCGGGATTTGGAAGTGTTTAGAGTGATATAGGAACACTTGGTTCCTTAAGGTTGGCCTTTTTGGCCAAGTTTGACTTCGGTCAACATTTTGAGCAAACGACCTCGGAATCAAGTTCCAACCATTTCAGTAGCTTCGTATGATGATTTTGGACTTGGTATTATATTCGGAACGGGTTTTCGATGACCCGAGAGCATTTCGGTGCCCAATATAGAAATACGAATTTCCTTAAGTTTGAAATTTTGTTTGGAATGTGATTTTTGTGTTATCAAGGTCCGAAGGGAATTCCTAGATTGAGAATAGTTCTGTTATGTCATTTATGACTTTTCTACAAAATTTGAAGTCATTCCGAGTAGTATAGGTCGGTCCGGCGCATCATTATAGAAATCAAGAACTTAAAGTTCTTAAGTTATGTATTTGGGGGTTTTGGGGTGTAATTTTGAGTTTTAGAGTTTTTTGAGTAATTCGAAGGCTCTAGCGAGTCCGTATTATGATTTGGGACCTGTTGGTAACTTTGGACGGGGGCTCGGCTGGGCCCAGGTGCCTCCCGGACACTACACGAGGCAAAAACCAGCCAAAACAAGTGTTGTTGCATCTATTGCTGGTGTGACCGCAGGTGCAATTGTCCAGTCGCGGGTGCGGGACCTCTCCTGCAGTCCCAGCCCTGTAGGTGAGGAAAAACCTTGGGGTCCCCCTTTCTCGCAGGTGCGGACAAAAGTCCGCAGAAGCGGAACCGCTGTTGCGGTCATCCCTCTACAGGTGCGACCCCAGCCCCTCTTACCCAGTTTCGAAGGTGCGAGCCCCAGCTCGCCGGTGCGAGACCGCAGGTGCGATCCTTGATCCGCAGGTTCTAAAACAATGTAGGCCAGGCAGTGTGTTCTTTTAAATACGGGAATCTTTATTTTCTTCTCATTTTTCCACCATTTGAGAGTTTGGAAGCTTGGTAAAGGGGGTTCCACAACCTGGCTGCTGAAGAGGTAAGTTAATCCTACCCTAGTACTAGTTAAATACATGAATTACTAATTTAACTAGCTACTAAATCATTGAAAAATCAAGAGATGGGTAGTAACTTTGGGTTCTTGATGGATTTTTGTAAATTGCTCATTTGTTGCTATGAAATCAAGTAGAAATCATATATTAACGATCCTTAGGCTATGGGTGAGAGATTCTTTCGGTAATTTTCAGAATTTGAACATGCGGACCCGAGGTCGAAGTTTGGCAAGTCCTCAAGAATGTTAAATTATTGAGTAAATAGGATAATTTCCCTTCCTTGACCTTGAATTGATATCATTGTACCATATTTGGCTAGTTGCGAATCCTCGGGTGTAGAGATCGGAGTTTCAGGCGCATCCTTGGTCCGAGGAGTAGATTCGTCACGAGATGAGTCTCCTTTCTAACATTGTAAGAGAGAATTGTCCCCCTAGGTGATTTAAATGCTATGTATACTTGTTTGGGGGCTACGTACACACCAAGTGACGAGAGTCTGTACGTGGCGGCTATCATTGTTATGTCCGGGTAGTTAGGCCCACAGCATGCCGTATATTTTCCTTGAAATGACCTATATGTTATTAACACCTGTTGTGCGTAGTAGTGTTCTCTAAGATTTTGTGGCATTTGATTTGAAGGGTAATTGCACATATATGGGATCGGGTCGTATGCCACGACGGATGTGAAAGGTAATTATACATATATGGGATCGGGCCGTACACCACGGCGGATTTGAAAGGTAATTGTATATATATGGGATCAGGTCGTACGCCACGGAGAATTTGGAGGGTACTTGAAATATATATATGGGAGCGGGCCGTACGCCACGACGGATTGAAAGATATTGGCTCGACAAATACTTGGAAAAAAACGGAAAGTGTACATTGTTATTTAATTTCAGTAGCTACTTGGATTTCTGTACTTGTTATGTATTTGCTGCTCACTGCCTTACCTGGCTTCTGTATTTCATTATATTCTATAGTATGTTATATTATTGGACCTTAGTGAGTGTCAAGTCGACCTCTCGTCACTACTTCTTCGAGATTATACGGGATACTCACTGGGTACATATTTATTTATGTACTCATGCTGCACTTCTGTATTTAGCTGTACAGGTTTTGAGGCTGGTGCATCTGGTTATCAGACCAGAGCTAGATATTGACCGTAGCGGACCTGACTTCACGGTGAGCTGCTTCTTCTGGCGACATCCGGCAGCACCATGGAGTTTCATTTATTTTTGGTTTCCCGTATATGTATTCAGACAGTGGGATTGTATATTCTATCTTTTGGTTATCCTGTTAGTATGGCCATGACACTCGTGACACTAGTTCCTGGCATACACATAGTGGTTATTTTATGATTTTGGGCGGTATATGTATATGTTCGTGCAATGGCATATGCTTCTTTGTGGCTATTATATCTACCACGGGGTTATATTCTTTAGATAGCATGTTTAAACTTGTCAAATTTTGTAAATGCTGAACTATATAATTAAATGAAAAAGGGATCACTTAGTGAAATTTATGTTGGCTTGCCTAACCCCGCAGTTGGGCGCCATCGCGACCTGAGTCACAGGCAGACCCAGTAGAGTCTTGCGGATCGGTACGGAGACGTTTGTACTTATCTTCAGGAGGCTATAGGGTGTTAAGAAATCTCTCTTCATTCATATTCTTTCGTGCAATCGATGATGTACTCAAACTTATTCTTTTATTCTCTCACAGATGGTGAGGACGCGTGCATCCGATGTTCCTGATCTGGGAAATGCCGCTACCCCCGCCGTTTGAGGTCGTGGTAGAGGTCAGGGTAGGGCACCTTCCCGAGGTAGGGGACGAGGGCGTCCCAGAGTAATACCAGTCGCACCACCAGGGGACCCTATCATTGAGGAGCAGGACGAGGTGCCTCCAGTAGCTCCTGCTCCAGTAGACTTTATGACAACGCCGGGCTTCCAGGAGGTCATAGGCCGTATGATGAGATTCATGGACACCATGTCCCATGCTGGCCTATTTCCAGCAGATCCCGCCACTTCTCAGGCGGGAGGGGGAGTCCAGACCCTTACCGCTCAAGCCGCAGGACAGGCAGCAGCAGTACACCATACCCCGGGTACACCGCTCGTGGGTAGGATCCAGCCTGTAGCAGCAGGACCAGGGCCCATGCTAGTTGTAGAGGGTGATCAACAGAAGATGTTTGATAGATGGACTCAACTACGCCCTCCAGTTTTTGGGGGGTGAGCGGGGTGAGGATGCCCATGACTTCATCGATAGGTGCAGGGACAAACTGCACAACATGAGGATCTTGGAGTCTCATGGGGTCGACTTCACTACATTTCAGTTAGAGGGTAGAGCTCACAGGTGGTGGCAGTCTTATATACTCAGCAGGCCAGCAAGTTCTCTTCCGGTTACTTGGGAGCAGTTCACACAGATGTTCTTGGATAGATATATTCCACCGTCAGAGAGGGAAGAGTTGCGACGTCAGTTCGAGCAGCTTGAGTAGGGGAAGATATTGGTAACGGATTATGAGGCCAGGTTTTCGGAGCTGTCACGTCAAGCACTCATGATATTGCCTACTGATGCTAAGAGAGTGCCGAGATTTGTGGCTGAGTTACATCCAGGTATTAGAGCCACCATGGCCAGAGAGGTGGAGATGGGTACTCCGTATCAACTAGTGGTAGAGATTGCTCGCAGGATCGAGGGTTATCGGTTGCGGAGTAGGTAGCAGGGTTAGTAGGACAAGAGGGCTAGGTTCTCAGGAGATTTCAGGGATGCTCCAGCTAGGAGCAGGGGTCAGTTCGGGGGTGGTCGGCCCAGCAGGCCTTCATACTCGGCACCTCCACTACCTCATTGAGGTGGTTCAGTGAGGCCTCTGTTCACCTCCATGCCAGAGCGTCTCTACCGTCCTCCATCCATCCAGAGTTCACCCAGTGGTTATTCCAGTAACGAAAGATCCTCCAGTTCTTACCTCAGTGCTATGCCGGAGGGTCCACACTGCTCCCCGACCATTCAAGACTCTTCTTCGGGGCAGCAGGCTATGATATCTGGGGTTATTTATGGGTGTAGGGAGTCAGGTCATATGAAGAGGTATTGTCGCAGGCTTCAGGGCAAGACAGTGCAGCAAGGTTACCATCCTATAGGTTCAGCACCAGCAGTCCGGCCGCCTGGAGGTGGAGGTTAGGTCGGCAAGGGTCGTCCTAGAGGGGGAGGCCTGTCAGGAGGGGGTCAGCCAGCTCCTGTTCATTCTGGGGGAGCTCAGTCTTCGAGTGCTACAGCCAGGTTTTATGCCATTCCGTCCAGATCAGATGCCGCAACCTCAGACGTCGTGATCACATGTATTATCTCAGTATGTGGTAGAGAGGCTTTAGTGTTATTTGATCCAGGGTCCACTTATTCGTATGTTTTAGTACTATTTGCTCATTTTATGGATGTTCCTCGTGAGTCCTTGGGTTCTCCTTTGTATGTGTCCACACCTGTGGGCGATTCTGTGGTGGTAGACCGGGTCTATCGGTCTTGGGTGATCACATTCTGCGGGTTTGAGACCAGAGCAGACCTGTTATTGCTCGACATGGTTGATTTCGAGGTCATTCTAGGCATGGATTTACTATCTCCTTATCATGCCGTACTGGATTGCCATGCCAAGACAGTTACTTTAGCCATGCCAGAGTCGCCGAGGCTGGAGTGGAGGGGTTCTTCAGTTAGTGCATCCAGCCGGGTCGTTTCTTTCATGAAGGCTCACCATATGGTCGAGAAAGGATGTTTGGCTTACCTTGCATATGTGCGGGACACCATCGCCGAGTCTCCGACTATTGATTCGGTTCCAGTTGTTCGAGAGTTTGCAGATGTGTTTCCTTCAGATCTTCTGGGCATGTCCCTAGATCGAGTCATTGATTTCTGTATTGATTTGGCTCCAGATACTCAGCCCATTTCTATTCCCCCGTACCGTATGGCTCCTAAGGAGTTGAATGAGTTGAAGAAGTAGAGGAGTTGTTGGCCAAGGGGTTCATCAGGTCGAGTGTATCTCCATGGGGTGCTCCAGTTCTATTTGTGAAGAAGAAGGATGGGACTATGCAGATGTGCATTGATTACTGCCAGTTGAATAAGGTTACCATCAAGAACAAGTATCTTATGTCGCGCATTAATGATTTGTTTGACCAGTTGCAGGGTGCTCGTGTGTTCTCGAAGATTGATTTGAGATCGGTTTATCATCAGTTGAAGATTCGGGCTTCAAATAACTCGAAGACTGCATTTCGTATCAGATATGGCCATTATGAGTTCCTAGTGATGTCCTTTGGCTTGACTAATGCCCCAGCAACATTCATGGACTTGATGAATAGGGTATTCGGGCCGTATATTGATTCCTTCATCATTGTATTCATTGATGACATCTTGATTTACTCACGGAGCCTGGGTGAGCACGAGCAACAATTGAGAGTTGTGCTTCAAACCTTGCGAGAGCAGAAGCTATATGCTAAGTTCTCCAAGTGTGAGTTTTGGTTGGAGTCTGTGGCATTTCTAAGGCATGTGGTATCCGGAGAGGGTATCAAGGTTGATCCACAGAATATTGAGGCAGTTCAGAGTTGGCCGCATCCTACTTCAGCTACGGATATCAGAAGCCTTTTGGGGCTAGCAGGCTATTATCGCCGATTCGTGGAGGGGTTCTCTTCTATTGCAGCCCCATTAACTAGATTGACTCGAAAGAATGCCCCATTTCGATGGTCCGACGAGTGTGAGGCGAGCTTTCAGAAGCTCAAGTCAACATTGACCTAAGCACCAGTTCTGACATTGCCTTCCGGTTCTGGGATGTATACTGTGTATTGCGACGCTTCACGCGTCGATTTGGGATGTGTGTTGATGCAGGATGGGAGAGTTATTGCTTATGCTTCGCGCTAGCTGAAGGTTCATGAGAAGAATTATCCTGTGCATGACTTGGAGTTGGCGTCGATTGTTCATGCTCTTAAGATTTGGAGGCACTACTTATATGGGTGTCTTGTGAGGTTTATACAGACCACCACAGCTTGCATCACTTGTTCGAGCAGAGGGATCTTAATTTGAGGCAGCGCAGGTGGCTTGAGTTGTTGAAGGACTATGATATCACCATTCTTTATCATCCGGGCAAGGCTAATGTGGTAGCAGATGCCTTGAGAATGAGGGCAGAGAGTATGGATAGCTTGGCCTATCTTGCAACAGAGGAGAGACCTCTAGCCTTGGACATTCAGTACTTGGCTAATCGCCTGGTGAGATTAGATCTTTCGGAGCCTCGTTGAGTTCTAGCCCATGTGGTTGCTCAGTCTTCATTATTGGGGGAGATTAAGGCTCGGCAATTTGATGATCCGTGTCTAGGAGAGCTTCGGGAGACAGTGGTCTAGGGCAGGGCCAAGGAGGTTACTTTAGGCAAGGATGGTGTTCTGAGACTCCAGGGCCGATTGTGTGTTCCTGATGTTGATGTCCTGAGGGAGAGGATTCTAGCGGAGGCACACAGTTCTCGGTATTCTGTTCATCCAGATGCGACAAAGATGTATCGTGATTTGAAGTCGCATTATTGGTAGAGGCGGATAAAAATTAGAATAGAAACAATCACAACCATGGTTAGAGGTGTAATTAGAAACAACACGCACAACTAGATTAGTTAGAAACCCAACTCTAAACCAAATTAACTCCCTGTGGAAATCGATCTCGACATATCGGTTAAACGGCATTGACTACTACTCGCTACTATATAGTGGTGTATTCACTATAATTAATAATTGAGCCAATTTTTGCACTTAGTGGAAACCCTAGGTTTAAATTTAGTCGTTAGTTCCCGTTGGTATTGAATTCCGCGGTCCGCGAGTCTTTTAATCGCTATCTGCGATCATGCTTTTGTAAGTGCTGATTAGGAATTATGTTCGCGGCCGCAATGATTTTTCCGCGGTCCGCGGATGGCTTTACGCGGCCGCGGCCATAATTTTGCGGATCGCGCTCTTGAACTTCAGAAACTTAGCATATTGGGTCCGTGGCCGCGTTCATTTTTACGCGGTCAGCGTTTGATGTTTCGCACCCGCGTCCATTTTTCCGCAGTCAGCGGTAACATAACTTTAGAGAGTGGGTAGTCTGATCCCCACTCTTTCGTGGCCACATTCCTTTTTACGTGGACCGCGATAGCCATTCCGCGACCGCGCTTATTTTTCCGCTATCATTGGACCTCTTCACTGAGAAGCACTGAGATCAATACTTCTGCTTTCTTTTGATGATTCATTGAACCATAATAATAATGAGCTTTCACTGATTGTGTATGTAGATAATGGTTAGATATCATGGCGGTCTGGAAAAACAACAAGGGAGGGGAGAGTCCTTCCGGGGCAGGGGGAGAGGGAAACAGACTGCACCCTTAGCTCCTCCAAGAGTCATCGGCAAGAAACAGACCCTCAGAAGACCCACTCCCGACAATTCTAAGATGAGTGAATATGTCCTCTCCCGGGAGATTTCTGAGGGGGAAGTTGTCCAAACCCAAGAAGAGGCACCATCTCAGCTCTACTGCCTCATCAATGAATCTACCTCCTTATCTAGGTCGTCTAATGGCTCAGAAGAAGGTAGTGAGACCTCGGCTCCACCTGCCTCACCTGCTGCAACCTCGGCCTCAACAACGGCTCCTATTAATATTGATGAAGAAGAGGATGTCCTGGATAACGGGATAGGTGGTGACACCAGGGCTGGAGGTTTGGTGAGATCTAGAAACCCAGTAGTGTGGCAAGACAGATTTGTCACTGAGAAAGCTTACCATAAGTTCCGGTACTGGTGGCCTCAAAGGTCGCTCACGCTCGAGAGGGATTTCATAGAGAGTGATCTTCTACCCCTCAACCCCGATGTTAAGAGGCAGTTCAATGAAAAAGTGGGGTGGAAGTTCTTCAACAGCAAGCTACCGGAGGCTAATGAGTACTTGGCAAAAGAATTTTATGCCAATGTAGCCCACATCAAAACGGGCACATTTGTGACCAAGGTACGGAACTAGAAGATTAAATTTGATGGTAAGACACTGAATGAATATGCCGGGTTCGATGATGTGGATGGATCCCTCTACTTGGAGAAGGTAGCATTGGATGAGTTAGCCCTTCCATGGCTTGCATCAGTGATAGCCATCCCCGTGACAACACCGACTTGGCTTACACATGGAGTTCTAATTCATAGGAACACTTCGAGTTTTGAATCTAAAGGGTGGTCCACCTTCGTGTGTAGCCGGATAGACCCTTCTAATCATGACAATGATATCCCAGTCTCATGAGCGATTATTGTGGCTTCTATCATGGCGGGGTTCCCGATAAACGTGGCAAACATTATGGCCAGAACCATTACCAAAGCTATCGGGAAGGATGAAAGATCATACCCCTACCCAAACTTCCTCACCATGTATTTAGAGCACGAAGATGTAGAAGGGAGGGATTTTGATACTAAAGTGAAGCCAAAAAGGCCCTTCTCTTGGCATAGGCTTCAGGGACCAAACAACCCCAAGTCCAAAGGCAAAGCCACTACCTCTACAAGCCAGTCTGAAAAGCCAAGGGTAGTGGCCACTGGGTCCGAGCCTTCCACAGCCGAAGGTTCATCTGCTGCTATGCCACATCCTCCTTCAGGGCCATTTGCCTCTATCCCACCATTTGTGCCTTCTTCCTCACCTTACCCTAAGACTGCACTACGGGTCGACCAAACTTTGTCCAGCATCAACAACTGGATGCAGGTAGCTACATCAAAGCTATGTTCCTTAGCTAGTGCAGTCGCAGCTCAGGCAGTTTCAGCACAGCTCCAGATCCCTCCATTAGTGGAGGATTAATCGAAGATGATCCTTGACAACCAAAAGAAGATTATGGAGTCTCTGGGTGCTAAGGAGAAGGTGATCAAGGAGCTGGTAAACTGGTGAAGAAGGTGAAGAAGAGTCAAGAGAATTTGAAGAAGGAGGTGGAGAATCTTACTTCCGCCGGAGATATTTCTCCGCATCTCTTTATGGGAGAGACTGTCCCTGCAGCATAGACAACACAACCATCACAGGTACTAGAGTAGGAGGCTGACAGAGAGCTGGGGAGGAGAGTTGTGATACCCCAGACTGAGTATTTAGAGATTAAGTTGGAGGATGGTGAGGGAGGTGATGAGTATAGACAGCCACAAGACCCCACCAGTGACCCCATGCAGTCAGAGACGTCATAGGGAGCTTTCTTTACTCTCTATACCTCCCCTATTCTATTTTTGCTTTTAGCATTGAGGACAATGCTAATTTCTATTTGGGAGTGGTCTTATTTTGATTGGTTGATTTTGATGACTGGTTTGTAATAACTTTGATATTATTTTTCTTTATTTTTTACTTATTGTACTTTCATTTTCTTTATTTTTCACTTTTGGTATGTATATATTCATCCCCATTTTGTGTATATTCATTTCACTCCCCTATTGTACATATTCATTTTACTTTTCGTATTTTACTTTATAACTTCTTTTGTAATTTTCCTTAATAGCTTAGCTTCTTATTTCATTTAGTAGCTTCTTTTTGAATTTGTAGCTTCTTTTTACATTTTTTTTTCATGATCAATAATCCTTTGGTTTTCTTAATGCCACGCTTATTTGTGTGAACTGGGTGGCTCTTTCAAACGATGGATGGCGTGACAACCTTCTTAAGGGATTGGGTTTGTCTTTCTTTTTGTTTTGACATATAGTAGTAGTGAATAAGAGTGGCTCAAGCAGGCTTCACTTGGTACTAACACATTTACCTTTGACCTCATGGTTAGAGACAAGTTTGTTGACTAGATTAGCTCTAGTTGTGACCTTTAGAATCTTGAGTTGAGTAAAACTATCGTCAAGTGGTTTCAGTGAGCCATCAATAATCTTCAATCTTAGCTCGGGTTGTTGTGGGACCTCTAATCTATTTCCTTTAACAATCCAATAGCTTGAAAGGTGGAGTTTTGAATTGCAAGTCCAAGTCCCGTGACAACAAGTCTAGAACTTGCCCCGTATATTTTTCTAGGCGAAATTCTAAGTGTAGCTCGACTTGAGAAGTTATTATAGGCTCTCCTTGGTCCTATTTGAACTGTGAGAACTCTCATAGACTACCATTATGATATCCTTAGTCAACCTTTTGAGCCTAAGCTTTTTTCATTCAATAACCACATTACGAGCCCTCATCCGTTTTATAATGACCCTCTCTTGGCACCCTATCTTTCCTTAGAATTCATGATGAACAATAGGCAAAAACATAAGTTTGGGGGAGAGACGAGGAATTTCAAAGTGATGAAAGGTTCAAAGAACAAAAAGAATTGATGAAAAGGAAAGGCAAGAAGAGGATGAAAAGCCAAAAAGAAGCATGTCAAAAAAAAAGTAAAGGTTGAAAGGATTAAAGAAAACAATGCTGAAAGGCAAGGAATGATGAAAAAAGGAGGAAAATGATTATCATGAAGAAGAAAGAGTGACAATGTGTCTCTCTAGTTCCCCTAGGGAAGAAGAAAATGACTCAAATAGTCAAGAAAGTATGAGCCGAATTGAGAAAATGGAGTGCTTAAGGAAATATGATACCATCATAGTCCATTTTGTCCTACCTTGATCCAAAAAGCCTTTATTACATCCCTCTAAAGCCCTATATGATTTCAAGTTGAGTGAGCTTACATTAGTGGCAATTTACATGAGGGGAAAGCCTATGGTACTTAGAGCAGAACTTGTGACATTCTTTTGAGAGTGATGAGCACACTTATTTGCAATCCCTGTTTTGAGGGTCATATTCTATAAGGCAAGATTAGCTCATGGAGAGTAGAGAAGGAGTATTGGTAAATTGAATAAACTCTTGATGCTATTGTGTCACACTAGAACTATGGAACTCAAGATGTTATAGCATGATGTTGTTGATAATGCATTCATGTTAAGGGTAATTGTTAGTCCCAACTAATGCTTGATGAAGTCACCTTAGGACATCTGAAATTTTCCTTTCTTTTTCTTGTGGAGGTGGGAATCATCTTGTTTGCTTGAGGACAAGAAAAATATTAAGTTTGGGGGAGTTGATAACTAGGGATTTTAGCTTATTATTTGCTCTCTTTTGCTTAGGTTTTGGGTAAAAAATGCGTAAAGGTATTACCAAAAACTAACTCAATGTGCTTGCTTGCAGGGTTTGGTCAAAATGAGGCAAAGAAGCCAAGATGAACTCATGAAGGAGTCAAACTTGCACAAACCCAAGGTTGGGAACTGGACCGCTGAGCGCAATGGAGAAGCGCGGCCGCGTAAGGATCACCGCTAAGGCGAATACTTTTACGCGGTCCCCGAAATTGAGGTTCAGAGAAGCTGCTCTCAATACAAAGATCACTGTTGACCGCACTGGAAAAGCGCGGTCGCGATGAGATTTACGCTGAGAGAGGTGTTCGAGATTTAGAGACCTTGCAAATTGGTCTCAAAGGAAGAGCGCGGCCCGCGTCCAAATTACGTGATCGTAAATTACTCTTATGTGGACGCGGACGCAACCACAATTCCGCTGGGAGCGTGTTATGAAGTTCAGAGACCTTGCAAGTGAAGCTTATCAGAAGAATGTGGTCCGCGTCCTAAATACGCGACCGCGATTGAAGCTAACACAGACGCGGATGAATTTATGCAGCCCGTGAAACCTTGTCCAACCCAAGACCAAAATTGACGAAACGCGGACAACACTCACTTTTACGTGGCCGCGAAAGCTCAAACGCGGATGAGGTCAAATTTACGTGTTCGCGAATTCTCCGCAGGGGAATTTTGTACGAAATTTTCAGTTGTGTATAAATAGACCTTTTTTACATTTTTTGGTTAAGTTATGTTTTAGTGAGCACGTGAACAACTAAGTTTTACCTCTTTGAGTAATTTTAGAGTATATTTATCTTCAATCTTTATATTTTCATCTTGTATTTGAATATTATGGCTATTATTTCATCTCTATCTTTGATTTCTACCATTATCATGAATAGCAAGACCTAATGCTAGGGTTGTGATCTAACCCTAGTGTGGGTATTTAATGAGTCTTGAATTTCAGGGCTTAATTGTTTATGGGTTAGTGATATTTAGCTTATTTCATGCTTTAATTGTAGAATTGGTGGTTGCAAACACTTATTTGTGCCTTTATGACTTAGGCTCTTCTTGAGAAAGAGGGACTATGTCACGCCCCAAAATCGAGGGACACGACCGGCACTCAACCGAAGGACCCCGGTTAAGCGGACCTGGAATTGCATTTCCTAACCCACGCGCTACCCCGTGATTTCAATATACATTATTCATGTGAAATAGACATTTAGACTTAAGCATAAAATTACAACTTGAATTCAATTCTGCTTTTTATCATTACCAACATATGATACCAAACACTTACAAAATACATACAATGTTTACCAACGTGGATCACGATTCCGAACCGTACCATTATTTACCCAAAATACATATGTACACTACCCACATTGTTTCTACGGAGCCTCTACGAATACTAGGAACTTAACCAGTACTTGACGGTGACAAGGCCCCAGCTATACCTTACAATACACAATAAACTCAAAGAAGGTGGCATGAACCACACATGGCCCCGAGAGGAAGTGGGGCTCACCAATGCAGCTGACGAAATGGAGAGGAGGCACTACTGTCGGTGGGCTGAATTACCTGCTATGGAACCACCTACAATCATCATAAGAATGTAGCGCCCCCGGCAAAAGGGACGTCAGTACATTTGAATTGTACTGGTATGTATGAACAAACTTTATCCCAAGTACAATCAAGCAATACATAGATAAGAGATAGTAATAGAACTCACAAGCATTGCACAGAAAATGGAAACAACCAACATCAAGAGCCCACATTACTAGTATGTATGGAAAAACTTACTCTATGTAAACTCAACAATGCACAAGCAAGAGACAGACGGAGAGTCACACAATCACTGCACAAAGATGTAGAAAGAAACACAATGGAAGTTCCATAATTCTCACTTCATCACAATCAATATCACAATTCCATCCTTGTCCCTCCTCACATCTCACCCTTATTTCTCCTGTTGCGGCGTGCAACCCGATCCCACCTGACAATTGTTTCGGCGCGCAACCCGATCCCACCTGACAATTGCAATCATACCCTTATCACTTCTTACACATCACCCTTATCTCCCATGTTGCGGCGCGGAACCCGATCCCACCTGACAATTACAATCACATCCTTATCACTTCTCACATATCACCCTTATCTCCCCTGTTGCGGCGCGCAACCCGATCCCACCTGACAATTACAATCATATTCCATGGCAACAATAACAGTTCACAATTCGATCATAAGGCTTCATATCATCAAGAGTAGAATTTCATAACAACAAAACAATCATGTGTTCACAACGGACTTTATCAACCATTAATTCAACCACATTTAATAACAACAACAATCAACATTTCAATCACAAGGATCCTCATCATCAAGAATATGAATTCATTACAACCGAACAGACACATGAAAGCAAAGGCACAATAATCTCTACCAAGTAGTGAGTCATGTACGGTACTCCATAACCATTTAGATTAGTCAATTCAATTAACTTTTCTTTCCCATCATTCACTAAACAGCCCTCAACACTTGGATACATTCAACAATTGAGTTCATTACCATTTTCACTCATTTAGTACCACTTTCCTTCACATTGATAAGTTCAGGCATATAACAAGCATCAACATATAGTTCCATTAGATAAATCCACATTTCCTTTCCATTATTCACTTCACAACATTTAGCACTTGGATACATTCAACAATTGGATTCATTATCATTTCTTTTGTTTGATAGTGCATCCTTTCATACCGAGGTATTCAACAGTTAACGAGCTTTGCACATGAAAGAGTAAGCACAAGGAATCACCGTTTTAACAATCTCATATAGCATGGTGGTATAGAAATCAACTAGGACAATCAGATAATAAAATCTTACGTTTCAACACACTAGAACAATAAATTCACATATTCTCAAACAAAGTACACATACCGTATGCTCGGACACCAACAAGGGGATTCTACAAAGGATAAAGTTAGCCATACATACCTCAAAGAGCTTTTCCTTAAGTTTATACAATTCACCAACACCTCTAGCAATAACAATCTATAAGGAGATAGCGGAAATCGATTAATAATTAGGAAGATTACCCATGGAATAACTCTCTTAGGAATTTCATCAAACACCTAACACATAAAGTAGACTACACGGTTTAGAAATGGCAATCTCTTCTTTATTCACCCAATTATTAACATGAACTACCCAAATTAGTTCTTTAGTAACACATATTACCACTTAGTCCCACATGCATGGCCTATTTCTAACCCTCACAACATATTTGAACTCTTAGCCTCTTGCATGGAATTTTTGGAAGTAGAACTTACCCGGATGGAAGATAATCTATGGTTATCTTTCTTGATTCTTGAAGACTTGAGCAAGATTTGGATGATTATTAAGTTAGGCCCCTTCTTTCTCTCTCTATATGCTCTCATTTCTCTCTAAAATCAGTAGAAAATGACCCCAAACAAAGCCCCTAAACCTATTTATGAAAATGGGGTCGGGTTATAAAAATAGGAAAAATAAGCCTTCGAAACAGGGTATGCGATCGCATAATGGATCGCATAACACACATGCGGGCCGCATAGTGAATCGCAGAATCACTGCCCAAAATTGGGCAACACTGGCCCAGTCTGCGACCTGATATGCGATCGCATATCAAAAATGCGAATCGCATTTTGATTCTGCGATCGCAGATTCGACGCAGGATCGCGTCTTTCCAGCTTTTGGTAATTTGACCATAACTTTGCGTAGGAATGTCCAAATGACAAACGGTTTGAAGCGTTGGAAACTAGACTCGAATTCCTTTCATTTTATAGGTTATTTATCCATAATACTTAATACACAATTAGATATGATCCTTCAAAGAGAGTACTAGTGCAAACTCATTTAGAATTTTAGCCGATTATGAAATTTTCCCATTTGGCGTAGATTGAGGCTTACCCTTGGACCTCACATCACTTATTATATGACTCATACACTTATTAATTAAATCCAATTCATTTACATCATATTTAAAGCACATAAAATATTATAATTAGTCGATTAGGCACCTCAAAATCCTATATCGCTTGGCAAAATTTTCCGGGGTCTTACATTCTCCCCCGCTTAAGATCATTCGTCCTCGAATGAGAGGTTGAGCATGACCCAAACACCTAACACAACATATTTCTTTTCTATCCTACCTCAAGTCCCTAAATTTTGACTAACTCCTAAATTTTTCAGAAATTTCGGCAGCATCTCCTTTGTAACTACGCCTATCTACCTGTCAAAGAATAACCCAAAACCATCCTAAAAACTCATCAATAACTCGACAAAGCATCACAATATATACCCATAACACTAATTCTCCGCATCACAGAACTACATCATCATAATGACACCTGAACAATGTCTGCACATTTTTAGATCATAACACCAATATGGTATATCTCAATTCAAAACTAATTGATATACAATCAAGAAAAAATATTTTTCTTCCACGACACTTTCGGCCTTCAAGGTGGCCTCCTCGACTTACGAGCTTTGCCATAACACATTCACGGAAATAATATCAACTCCCAAACATACATAACAAGGATGACAATTAGACACCTCTCATGAGTTAACTATCCATTAACTTTACCTTTAATAATTTCCACCGGACATTACAATTCATGGTAACAACAACAGCCCACAATTCCATCACATGAAGTCATACCATCAAGAATATCATTTCATAGTAATCAAACAATCTGGTGTTCATAATAGTCCCTACCAGCCATTAATGAAATCACAAAGGTGTTCATCAACAAGAGTATAATTTTATTTCAATCAACAATCCATATGAAGTCAAACCACGATGATTCTTGCCAATAATGCATCATATAGGATATTACCATGATCATATAGTTCAATCAAATTGATTCACAACCTTCTTTTATCACTACCTTCTTAAACATAAACATATGAAAACACAAAGTACACGAGGAACAGTTACGGGGAACATCGTACTCCTAGTGCAACCTAATGGGGAAAATGCTCTTATGTACCCTTCATTATCAATTCACATAACATCTATAGGGGGAAATTTTGAGAATAACCAGTTTACCCTCCTGAATTCTAAATCTCTATGCGAACACCCAAAATAAACTCGTGGTAACCTTCGTGATTACTCTAAGATGTGCCATAATAAATTGACCCTAAAATTACCTATTGAATATATGAGATTACGGGGTGACTTTGACACATTTGAACTTTCAATACCCAATAGAACTAATACAATGAGGATCAACGGAGTTCAAGATAGGGCTGGAATTATTCAGGAATCCATTAGAATACTAAGTCGAGCATTTCCTAGTGTTATATGCTCAGAGCCACGGGGATTTCTACTGACGATGCTGACATTGTTTACTTCTGGTGACGACATCAATTATCAGATAAATGAAGCATAGTGGTAACTAGTATTCTTAGATGAGGTGGATGCTATGAATGTGACTTTCACATTTAAAAGAAGTGGTTCTTTCCTGACATGAGCTGCATGCGGGGCATGTTCGGGATGACAAAGACACCAACATCAGATATCCTTTGGAGGCGACATGTTATGCATGGGGTAACAACAATTTATCCATTCCAGTTATGCCTTTCCCAACCACAATAAGCTCTACCGTGAAGTGGTCAAATATGATACACCATATGTAGTTCAACTCAAATAGCAGGACTCTCGCAACATGGATGCGATCGAGGCCAGAAAAGAAATTCATGGAATTTGACTTTACTTCGAACAATAAGCGGCACAAGGATTCTATGCCACAAGAGCATGAGGATGGGTAAGAAGTCATCCACTTATGATATTATCATAATTCAAACAATTTGACCCTTCTCGACAAGGAGTACGAGCAATATCTTTTTTTTTTCTAACAAAAGAAACATGTCCCAATCCTTGATACCATGAGACTTCCTCTTTGATGCCATAAAGCATAAGATTAGATTCACAAGGAGAGTTACCAGATGAAACATATAATAAGGCAGCACGACTAAGAGCACAGTTTGGAATCAACAAGCTTAAAAAGAGTTGAGTACATTAGAAGTCTATAGTAAATAGGGAAATTACCCACTCTCAGGGGAGTTCGTCAGAATATTGAAAACCCCAGTAATATCAGAGGACCGAAAACTAGTTAGTTAGAAAATAAAGGTATTGTTACATCTATCCCGTTTTCTGAATTCAGCGGGACTGGTAAAGAATATGGGTGGATCACCATTGATAAAAGAAATTGTATTTCTTGATACCAAGGACACAATTATGCTCTTCCCTCAACCCTTGAAATTGGAATTGAGAAACGGGTCAGCAACTAGGGGAAGAGTAACTCAATAGCTTCACGACTAGTGGAGCCACTACAAACATCAAAATCAGTTGGATTCATAGCAACATAGAGAAGTTAACATATACACTCAAACAAGTATTATGCAAACCAAAAGAGGAGCGAAATGATCGTCTTCCTTGCAACCAGAAGAAGGACAACCTTCAAGAATAACACGAGCAACAAGAATAAGTAGCATGATCCAGCTACATGGAGGCTCGACGGACCCTAGCTTCGATGGAGATTTAATAATGTTTAAAATTCATTGAGTAGACCAAATTCAGAAAATAACCTGTCGAAGAAGAGGGAGATTCTCGCCAAGCAAATAAGAATCTTGCCGATTCCGACCACTAGGCCAAAATGAAAGCCTCAACAAAGATAGAACGAGGGCACTACCATACTAGAGATGATGATGAAACAAAAAGAGATCTTCACCTATATCAACATTCAGATTGAAGCGAACACCTGAGGAAAAAGGGTCAAGAAAAGATATCTGCGAAAGTACGATAATGGTTCACCCCTTCATTTGATGAGAAATTCTTCGGGTATAGTCCCTTGTTAGAGTTTAGAAAGGCGTGTTGTAAATGGAAATTATATAGATACAACCCAGTTCAAGGACATGATTCTAGATCTCGATGTCATAAGAGATTGCATATAAGAAAATTCGCGGTAGGGTGGATTCACGAACTATTGGATCTCATTCAAAGAGTAGGTGCATGCAATGGTTTGTGACTCAACATTTATTAAGACCATGCCTATGAAGGTTCTTCAATATGGATGTACATATACAACAAGAGCACGTTGGTACCATATCGATATACTACAGGATTTGGTGGTGCAGGGACATCAATAGGGACAAGGGCACTCCCCTCTTAGCGATGAGTTCTACCAATCCCTCCACAACTCAATACACTCCTAACAAGCCCTTGGGCAGCCCCTTTGGAATCAATGGTGGGATCATTCCCTCCTCATGGCTTCAAACTCGCGGATTATGGTATCATGATTACTCGTTTTGAGAGTAAGGCTTGGAGAGAAA